>JBBPCX010068440.1:0-12240 GCA_037974365.1 Hydrocynus forskahlii | reverse complement strand
TAGCAGTAACTAAAGGACTTCCTGAGATTTTTTTAAACACTCAATTAGCCACCTCACTGGCTAAATAGCTGCCATGTTCTATTCCACAGAGAACAGCCAGATCCTCAGCAGTCTGTGGTGTAACTAGAGGATGAGCAAAGAGAAATCCAGTCTAGCAGTGACTGCTTTATTTTAGAAGACTCAAAACAGCCCTTTACAAAATGCCACCTCTACAAAGCCCGACCTTTATATCCAAGAAACTTAGGTTTTTATTCCCAGAGTGCGTTAATCTCAGAGTGCATTAGTCATGAAAAGGGCTGCACAGCAACTACTGCCATTCCTTCCGCTGTGAATTACGTTATTCAATCAATCTGACTAGTTAAAGAATGCTATTAGCCTTGAATGAAAGTCAGAAGGATTTAATGCTTTGCGTTTGTGTTTTAAGCCTTTTAGTGTTTTTATTAGCAGTAAATTGTTTCAGAACATTTCAGTCAATCATAGCCAAGAATATATAAAGTTTCTTACACAAATATAAAACCCACCTATTGCACACATAAAACTTTACACTGATGAAAAATCACTTGCAGCCCATCTGCAATATGTTAGCTCATATTGCACAGCAGAGTGCCTCTTTTGTCTCGGGAACTGAGATTCCCAATGGTAGCGTCTGTCTTCGAGATGCTTGCACATAATCCACAGTGAACAGTGATTTTTGTAATCTTGAAATCTCTAGACAGGCCTAGTGTGAATTTCAAGAGACACGTGGTACTTTATGGAGATGAGATTTGCAGCTATTATTTCTGTTGCCATTTGTGAAGCCGGTGTGAAGCAGTATGTGTTACAAAATTCAAAAGTGCACAACTACTCAGAGCCAAACACTCGCTTGTTCACTCACGCTGGATATTTTGTGCTATTAAACATCACCGACACTGATCAAAGCCTCACGTTCTCTGATAAAAAATGTAAATTGGTGCACCTGCACGGACAAACACCTGCACACATCTGTTATACTAAACTAAAACAAAAATGATACTGGAAAAAAAATGGATTTTACTTAAAAAGTGAAAATAACTTAAAAATAAAAACCTTTTAGCACATTAATGTGTTGTTTTTGGCAGATGCTGAAACTACAAAAGAAAAAAACTAGAAAGAACTCAAGTTAGATAGGGACCATACAAAGTCAAATAAAAGATCAACATAAGGGGCCGTGCAAACAAGTAAGCAAAACCTCCAAAAAAGCTCCAGCTCTTAACCTTTGCATCTCACTGTCATTTCCAGATTGTCTCAGTTTCATTAGCTGCAGCATCACATCAACATCTGCAGAAGCACAGAATTTTTAAAATGGTTGGGTCAGTTCTGTCTGACCCACAGAGGCACCTGTTTATTTAAAGTCCGTTAAGCCAGACAACCTTCCATTTTTATTTGCTAAAATAAAGAGACTGAAAATCACGTATGTGTCTTGGTCCGAGCAGTGACATTTCTGAGCACTAGCCAGTTATTTCCACCACTGCTTAGCCTGCAGGCTCCTACTGGTTCAGGCATTGAAGCGAGGGGTCATTTTTCTCTCCAAATAACAGATTGGTCTCCTTTATAGTCTGAATAGTTTTATTGGCAAGACTGCCTCTATTTTGAACAGACAATCATTTTTTAATGGCGTTTGGAACCTTTCGAAAAGAGTATTTAGTTTTCATTGATTTCATACTTCACATTTAATCACTTTTTTGCTTGTGCAGATGCCCTTATCCACTGATAATCAACTACATTAGAGATCTTTTATATGTAGCCATGCCATTCCCATGGTTCTATCTGGTGTGTGAAAGAGGCAATGAATTATTGGTCAGGCACCTCTCCTTGCATCTTTTGTGAAATGAAAAGTGAAATGAGTTTGTCTTGGAAATCAATAGGATGATGATGTCTGGGTTTTCATTATCACTTGTTTACAGCCAGGCACACAGCATGGTTTGCGGTGGTCTTCACCCTAAAGTGCACATTTCGTTTTGGGACAAGATTAAAGTAGCTCTGACATGGCTTTTGTTTGCCTTCTGAACTTCAGTGAATCATTAAAGAAATTAATCAGTCCTCTGGATCATAGATCACTGGCCAGCCACTTTCAGTGAGCTTGGTAATGCAGTGTGATTACAGTTGACATTCCCAATCAAGCAGATGATTAGCCTTCAAAGTAGACATGAAATATATTTCAGATATGCTTCAGCTGAATGCTGTAGACATTCATGGCTGCCCGATTGCCTTTTTCAGCTTCAGGGACATTGTCTAGTTTTTATGATACTAATTGTCATCTTGAATTTTAGTCTTTATGTATATTTCAGTAGCTTGTATTATGCAGTAAATGCTTTTTTTCATAGCAGCTATGAAAAAATCCCCACTTGTAGCGTAGTTTTTGAGAATTAAAAAAATGCTTTACAATGCTAATATATTGTTCATACGTGCATTTATACTATACTATGCCCTACCAAATGGCCTTTTATGACATTTTAACATTTCATATTAAAAGCACATAGTGTTTTCTTGTTTGAACAATAAAACTCAAAATTCAATAATCTCAAAGTTTCAATAAATTATCCTTTCTTTGGAGTGTATCTTTACAATGAAGAATTGCAATATTTTTGGTTAATAACAATGACATACATTTCTGTATGTACGTACATATGTACATTTTGAAAGTTCGTTTTTCTGTGCTTGATCGCTTCACCTCACTTTAACAGGGACACTTGCTACTGAACAAATGTTTCTGCTGGTACCTGTTCAAAAAAAATGAACATTTATAAATGTTAAATTGCTGTTGCTTGGAAGGTGCCTGATATACTGTTATGATCGTGGGCGCCTGTGTTCTGACAATTCATGCTGCCTTGTTGAAAAATGCTACCATAGCGCAAATCAACAGCAGAGTCTATCGATTCATGCGATCCTGCCAAAAAATACTCCCTTTAAGTTTATACAGTTTATAGTCAGTTTATAACACTGATAATGATGAGAAATAGACAAATAATATTCATAATCAGAGAAAAATTTTATTTAAAATATTTATTTATAAGCAGTGTTTTGAGTCTTGTTGAAAAATGCTACCGTGAACCTTATTCAATTTATACAGTCAGTTTATAACACTGATAATGGTGAGAAATAGGTAGGGGGGTGGGGGATTATAATGGTTATAGCACAGAATTTTTTCACTATCATGCAATATATAACTAGCTTCATCACAAAAACTGGGAAAAACTAAACACAGATTGAAAGCATGAAAAACAGTACAAAACCCACATAAACTTATCTCTGATGATTTTGACCTGTTGACCTGTGTAATTGTTCACAGAAAAAACCCCGCATATTTGTGGAAACCGCAAATATCCTCTGTGTGTATTTTTGCTTCATGATAATATAGCATTTTTCAGGCATTTTAGTGCTAAATATAAACATAAACATACATTCAGCAAAATTTCCTTATACAACTTAACTGTATACATTTTTTCATACTGTCGAGAGAATACAAAGCAACCGTATTCGAAATTGTGTGAAATACCCTTGTACTCAGAGACGGGAGGTTTGAAAGTAACCAATCTGAGAGCGTTGTTCATTCCTCCTTGCTGCTGCCCTGTTACGCATCTATGGCAGATTCAGTCCAGCATTCCCTCGAGTTTACCTTTTCAATGTTTTGAAGGGTTATGCATTATGCTGAGTTTAAAATGAAATTAAAGTGTTTTGGGAGCATGTTTGGGGGCATATTGTTTTGTTTGTTGTTTTTATTTAAAAATATTTGCAATCAACTCACAAGTCCGGAAGATCAGCACTGAACTTTGCAGTGGGAGAACTTCAGAAGGCTGGGCTGTTGGGGTTTATGCTAAGGAAAATCTTGGAGGATAGCTGGTTTCATTAAATAGCCTGAGTGCAAGATCATTCTTAACCACAGCATAATAATTCAGCAACAGTGAAATTAAATCAGCCTGCACCTATTTTCTGCAACTTTCAGGGTGCTGCAGTCCTTTGAAGCTCAGATCAACGTGAAGTGACCATTTAAATACTAAAAAAGAATATGCAAGGCAGAAGAGCCCTTGATCCAGCTCATCCACTGCACACTTCAGCACTTCCTCACCCTCAAGCTAAATGCGTGCGTGCGTGCGTGTGTGTGTGTGTGTGTGTGTGTGTGTGTGTGTGAGAGAGAGAGAGAGAGAGAGAGAGAAAGAGAAAGAGAGAGAGAATGAGTGTGTGTGATTGTGTCTTCATAGCTCCTCACATATTATGGACCTGATCAAAGGCGTCTCAGTGGCAGTATAAAGCAATCTTCACCTTGTCTTTCTTCACCTTCACCTGTTCCTTAAAAGTCACAGTTGTATTTTCCAGGAATCACCAGACAAGATGGAACTTTTCATTATGGATGCTGCACTTACACGTGCTTCTCCGTTTTTTCACTCAAAAGCTTCTTCCACTGGCACAATGAACTGGCTGTACCAAGAACAAATGTTTTTCCTTTACAAATAAAGCGAACTGTACCCAAGCCGTACCCGAGCTGTCACGCCTGCACTCGACAGTAGGGCCAAAAGTGCTTTCTGACTAGTCGAAAAGTGGTCATCACAACATATAAAGAACCCAGTTTTTTTACTCCATCCATCCATCTATCCATCTTCTACCCCTTTGTCCCACACTCGGGGTCAGGGAGGTGGGGGGTGGGCATGGCTGGAGCCTAGCAGTTGTTTAATGCCCAAGCAAAAAGACAACAATGGAGAGACCAAGATGACCCAGGGATTCAGGGTGGCCATACACCGCCATGGCAGAAAATGTAATATGTCAGTGCTTGTCCCTTAATAAAATGTTGCCTGTGAAAAAAGTAATGGCACATTTCATTACTTAGGTTTTGGGGTTTTTTTTTCAATGTTAAAATCTGAATAAATAGAAATTGTGCACTAAAATTTGTAAGAAAATGCCAGTATGTTTTATGTAGAGTGGGAATCAACAACAATTTCAGATCCTTTTTTTATGCATTATTATAAGTATTTTGGAAATGACTTCAGAAATAAAATATCACTCTACATTTTTCAATATTTCATATCATGATTTGGTCAAACATTTTGAAACACTCTGACTCTTTATCAATCCTCATTTTGAAACACTCTGACTCTTTATCAATCCTTTTTCAGTCATTTTGGAATCATCTGTAGCCCTGTTTTCCAAACATATTACAAACGTTCCTTCAGCCAAATAGCTTTTCATTATTGAATAATTATGGAAACTACAAAATGGTGATGCAAAACTTTTGGCTGACTACAGTGCAAAGGATTTACAACACAGACTAACTACACCCTCTTATTGTTTAAAAAACAAGAGAAAAGGAGAGAAGTTTCAAAAGAAAAGTTTTAAGGCATCAATTTGGGCAGCCCTGCCTGCTTTGACATTTGATGATCAGGATTACTAGTTTTTCCAGCATTTCAAGCCCCGAGTTTTTAGAAAAATAACTGCCTTCTGTCTTCTCACGGCTGCTAAAGGGAATGAAATGGGGAGGGACTCCACTGCGCTTCATTTAACCCGCCATGATTGAGGAGGTATCATTCATGTCAAAACTAAGCACTGGCTAAAAGATTTAAGGCAGTGAAGGTGAAAGGGGGAGAGGGATTTAAGGCTTTTGCCTATTTCATCTCACATTCAGCCGATGACTTTCCACAACAGCAAGGCAACTAGTGTCTGAGGAGGGCTCTTTCTGACAAGGGGTTTATAAATCCTGACTTTAGGAAGTGTTGCAGTACACAAAATTATAAAGAGAAACAGTACAGTCTACAACATCTACAAAATTACCCTAAAAAGAACCTTAAAAACTTATTCATGTATGTATAATCCAGAATGACAGAAAAATCCAGAATGAAAGATCTCTGTATGTATAATGTTAAGTGTGATCTAAAGGCTTTTCTACATAAATGTAGCAAGAGGTTGCTACTAATCTTTCCTCCACATCATGTTTGAGATATTAACTGGCAAAAGCAGGTGCTACTGATGACAGCTGGACTGTACGCAAACCTGGCCACATTGCGCAGCGTTCACACAAAATATGCAAAGTCACAAAATGACATTGTCACAGAGGATGGCTTTGATTTCTAAGTTGGCGTTAGATGACTGCTAATGATTGGGTGCAATACAATACGCAACAATTACTTTTTGTTGCATACTTATCGCAGTAAAGTAACACATGGTCTCACTTGTCTACTTGTCATTCACCCCCATTCTCCTTTGATTTTGATGTTGCTTGATTTATGTTAGGATCTCATAAAAACACCCAAAGGATGCTGGGTGCCTTGTTTCAGTTGCTTGGTAACTCCTGAATGATATTGACGGTGTAATTGCTGCCCTGTGTTGTTTCATCTAAAAAAAGAAGAAAAAAATATCCCCCTTTTGAATAGATGAAGGCCGAGATAGTGTGCTGGGTGAGAATATTAAAATAATTCAACATCCCCTGTCAGAAAGGAAAGTCTTATCATCCTTGATTTATCAAAACCGCAAACTCGAAAGTTAAGGATATCTTTTGTTTTCATATATAGTGAATGCCTAGTTCCCAACTGTCTCATTGTGTGCATGACAGGCTTCAAGAAACATAAATATTTAGCATGAGCAAACTTTTTTAAAGGTGCAAACCTATTTTCAAAAATTCAGGATCCAAGTTTCAGGATCCAAACTGTGACAGTGAGCTGTAACGTTAAGTGTGATCTAAAGGCTTTTCTATTGCACTTAACGCTGCGTTTTGTGTCTGATTCATGGTACCCAGGCCTCAGGGCTCTGATAGGACAGCTTTTATGATGCCCCTTCCATGTCCCCCGAGATAGCTGTCTCTCTGCTGCAGTAAATCCCCCTACTATATGTTAGAGGCCAAGGTCTCTCTCTCTCTCTCTCTCTCTCTCTCTCTCTCTCTCTCTCTCTCTCCTATTACCTTTGAATCCTAATGTCCAGAGGAATTAATCATACCATCTCATATCTCCAGTTCCCAATGGCTTTCTCTGACTTATGACCATATGACAGGCTGCCTCTGTTGGCCGGTGTTTACTGATCAACTGCTCCAGGACACCCAGTTCCAATATCAGTTATCAAAGTGTAGAGTCTTGCTGCCCTCCAGATGAAATAGCCACTACTGGCTATTTCATCTGGAGGGCAGCAGGACTCTACACTTGACAAAGTGGACCAGACACTTTCATATGCCTCTTTTGATGCGCATTATAGACCTTTCTCACAGAGAGTTCTTTCTGGTTAAGCTTTAGTGGCATGAAATCATCTCCAAACAGCTACAGCAGAAGCCATGCTTTAGTTTCTGTATATTCCAATGCAAAAAGGTGAAAAAAGAAGCAGGTTCATGCTAGAGCTGTTAGGTTTTGGACCAGAAGTTCAGAATCAGAATCAAATTCAGAAAGTTGTATTGATCCTGGAAGAAATTGCTTAATTGCTCAGTTGTCCAGTTCCAGTTGGCATGATCAGCTTTATGTTAACCCTTAGAACTAGTAAAATCTGATTTAAACAGTCTATTTACCTTCGGGCTCCAACCCGAGCTGCTCGCGTATGGGTTAAAATGGCCATTCGGGTCTAAATCCATTTCTAATGTCTACATGTAGACACAGTGCTGTTCTAGCTCCATCTTCGAGCCTTTCTCTCGTCGCCACTTTCACACCCACCAATCAGTGATCATAATCATTACATGGGGGTTGGGTTTTCAAGTGTTTTAAACCAGATTACGCAGACAGAGACATAGACCAATTTACCTAACAGTCATGTGGTGAGTGGCAAGAGTGTAAAAATTCACTCTGACTGCCCTGCTGACGAAGCTGTTGTAGATGAAAAAGGCAAGTGTGCTCAGTTTTCTTGTTTTTGTTAAACCTGTTTATTTTCCCTTTTGTTTCTGCAGCGCTCCTGTTCTTGTTATCCCTTGGAACATCTTGTGTTGATGTGTTTTCTCATGTATTTATGTACCCCAGACTGCTTGGATTTTGTTTGTGTTTTCACTGTTTGTTCTTTAGCATTAAGTCTTTTGGATCTTGTGATTACACCCATCTTGTGCCAACACTCACATCATTACATATGGTGTATTGCGCTCAGTGCAATTGGATAAAAACTACTTTATAGACTTACCTTAATACTCTAGGAGTGCTCCCACTGTCAGCAGAGATTCAGAGGGTGACAGCGGTGCAGCAGAGTGACCTTGCAGATCAGCAGGAGGATCTGAGGCTTGCCTTGCTACAGATAGCCAACGCCTTCTTGATTAATGACAGGAGCAGGCAAGGGACTTAAACACAGTCGACCTTGCACTTTTCTTCTGGCACCTAGTGACTATGAGAATGTTGGCTGTTCTCTACACTCTCATCAAATGGGAAGAAATGCTCAGACTTTGAGTAAGGTTAGGGAACATCCCTCTGTTATCCAAATTACCATTTGTTTTTGCCCTGATAGCCAGGACTGAATGCTGTAGTGATCACATTGAAAAATGCACTTTATATATACAAACAGTGTACCTTTCCACAATTCTGACCTCATAGGGAGCTGGTTATATTTGTGTATGATCCCACCTCATCCAATGAGTCAGCTAATTACCAAGCCTTTTTTGGGTTGAACTGAGGTAAGATCAAGAAAACACTAAAAAAGTGCAGGACGAAGTGTCCTCCAGTGCCGAGCTTGGAAACCACTGAATTCCTGAATTCAGTCTCAGAGGTTGAAAATACAGTTTTGATTATTTTTACACAGAAGTTCTATGTGTACTATTTCTTACTGAAGGTACTATTTGAATATAGACAATAAAATAAACAGCAAGAATTTTGTTTTGACAAAGAAACAAGTGCAAACATGACATGGTGTCACGCCGGGGCTGTGCCCGTTCAGGAAAGAGGAGGCACAGGCGTGGATTCCCATGACTGAGTGACTTTTTATTTAAATACAAGAAGGCACAATGGCCAAAACACAAACAAAGCCAGAATCCTGAATGGAACACACCTCTAGGGGCCGCTGACTGGGGACGTTACACATTGTTTCAACATCATGGCTCTGCTCATTTATGTCCACTCCCATGTTATGAATGCAATCCACCCTCCTCCAGCCCTCCTATGTCACTGGTGTTTCTGTCTGTGTGGCCTTTTTCCCCCTTAAGTACTGCTTAAAACACGCATTAAAATCTACTTGAATTTTCCCACTTTGCCTATTTCACAATGCTTTACTGATTGCTGTTGTAATTGTTTCCAAAACGGATACAGTTGGATCTCCACTCTCATTTCAATAAATACTGGTTAACTGCTGCATTTTATACCTTTATCCATATCATTTGGCAATCTGGTAATGTTCCTCACAGTCCTAATCTCATAAGCTGTTCCAGTTACAGAATGCTGCCACACTGACACCCTTGATTCCTTTGTTACTGATAAATTTATTACCACAAATGTTGCAGATGAACCTGGAGTCTAGTCTGCGATTGCTCTACTTCTCTCTTAGAGGCAACAGATGGGGAACAGTGGGGTGTGAAAGATGATCTGTTTGATTCAAACCAATACACCATAAAGTGATTCTCTCCACACAAGGTCTTTTACAGATGACAGCATTCAAAAGAGCTCACTGGAGAGGCTTCATTTTCATACCAGAGCAAGTGCATGGCAGGTGTCAGGACAATATCAGCGAAGCAGAGGGAGAATCACAAAACAACAAAGCCACCTTTCAAGCCCAACCACTCACGTATTTCCAGGGTGCTCCGCGAGCATTTGAGTGATGGTGGGGGGACGTCTAGCCAAGCCCCCTGCTGAAACTCTCTTTAACTCAGCGGGCTTTAATATATTTGTTTACAGTCTCCAAGCTCAAAAGCTGTGTGTTGGGCTCCTACACTTAATGGATGTAATTTGTGATGATAAGTTTGTGCATTCCTTCCCTTTCATGCATTCTAGAAAGGGCTTTTTTGACCTGTCTGTATTTACTTTGAAGAAGCATCACTTTTTCTGTGAAAGAAGCAAGTCTTCATAACTACATACTCATGCTTGTGACTAAATTCGAAATGTCCTTGGCACGGTGTGCAACATCTAGCTAAGCAGCTAAACAAACCATCGGAACCGAAGAAATATTTGACATTATTCAGACATGTGTGGATCACTAGTAGAATGTTGCTAATGGCAGTCAGTGTTTGGGTTCTATTGATCTATCCAGGATCCAGCAACAAATACACTCTTTCAGAGCAACTGTTGCCAGGTCAGCTTTTCAAAGCTATTCAAGCTTTACTAACAAAAATCTTATGTGAAAACAAATGCAGCATTCCATGTTTAGAGGTGCTACAAATGTTTCCTGATTAAATGAGTTGTAGTGTTGTAGCCAACAAAAACTATGCAGTTAAAGTGTAACACAACTCCAAAACATGCAAAAAACTACATCTGATCTATCCTGAAAGTCTAAACCTATACGTGAAAAAACTAAATAACTTTAGTTATTTATTTATTAATAGTTTTTATTTAATATGTATTATTTTCTGATTAATAACACAATCTAAAATCTCTTATTTGAACATAGTTTTACAATTATTTTGCCAAAACGAAGTGTTGCATTTTAGATATTAATTAATTTTGTTTTATTAAATGGATTTAATGTGATTGGATGGGATTGCATGGGATTTTCCCATTTGCCAAAATTAGAGTTTTCTTTTATTAGAGTTTAAAATGGCTTTTGGGATTTTGGGATCTCTTGAGTGTAATGTTACTGGAATTTTGTTTTATTCCATTGTATTTTTTGTATTTTATTCCATTATTACCATTGTATGGACACTTATTTCCTATAACCTGTGGAATGAGCTAGTCAAAGTACGTCCCCTTTTCCACACCGCTCAGTTCCTCAGTAAAAGCACAGAGAAACTACTGTTGCATAGACTAGTATCCCGCTCATGATCTGATTTGCTTTTGAAAAAACAAACATAAAACATTCAGAGGAGGGCATCCTGTGGAGAATCTCACCACCATAGAGTGCTATGCAGCAAATCAGAATTTTAAACGGCACCCTGAAGAAGAAAAGAAGCTACAGAGCTGCTCCACTGCAGTGACTGCTGTGCTGGTAATGGTAATAATTTCTACAGCAGCACCGTTAGACTAGCCAACTGCTAAGACGTAGTTAAGCAAAAAGTCTAATTTCCATAATTTTCCCCTAAGGCCAAATGTAGTTGATCATTTGGTGTCTGAAGTTTACTTCTTTCATTTTTTACTGGAGCTACTGAGATAATAACGAGCTAACACGTAATTAAAACTTCTACCCTATCAATTAGCACTGTGCAAACTGCATGCCTAAATCATCATACATGGGAGCTAGTGGACCAATGTAATTAACAAATAATGGAAGCGTGTACCCCATTACCCACTTACTGCAGACCACAGGTTGTTCATTTCGTAAGCACATTTAAATGGTCAAGAATACATCAAAACTGCTTAAAAAAACAGTAGCAGCCTACATTTTCACATTTTATATGTATTTTTATTCATTTTTACAGAGTCATCCGGTGCTAGAAACAACATAACCAAGTCTATTTCATATTCCTTAACAATCCAAATATTTTAATGCTAATTGATGAAGCATACATTTCCATTAGTTCTCAGCCACATTAGCTATAGGGCAGAACTAAAGAAGCAAACTTCAAAAAGACATTACAGAAATGTCTCTGCTGCCTGTCTACTTCTGGAGCGAGTGGCAACACCTAATAATAATGTGTTCTAATACATATAAGCAGTGTTGATATGTTTTTGTTTTATTATCTCATCATATCGGTGATTTTCAATGTAAGTTCAATATAACCAGATGATTCCTTCAAGATGTTTCTAATTTTGTCCATTCATCATGAAATTTGGACACAGTGTAAACAACAGCTGGCATTTTCAAATTACGTAATAAAATGGAAACTATATATATAAAGCTGCATAGGTAAGAATTAATGTGGTGACTAGTCTAAAATAGTCTGTTCCCCACTTTATTTGCTCAGCTCTCACTCTCAGTGGCTCAGCTCTGCTCACGGCAGAACTTCGTTTTGTTTAGCAGCAATCACATGTGAGGATATAGGATCATACCATTATGTGAAAACAGCGAGGCGACAGACGTGACAGTCAGGTGGCACGTCTGTCCGTCCATCCGCAGATACTAACTGAGAGGAGAAACCGCATCAGCCCATCCAAGCTGAGACATTTGATTTTTCCGAATGTCAACTTGCACTGAGGACATACTGTTTGGTTACTGAGTTTGGTTCTGTTTCTGTTCTGTGGATTTGTTTGCAGTGTTAAAATT
>JBBPCX010068439.1:0-12240 GCA_037974365.1 Hydrocynus forskahlii | reverse complement strand
CCTCTCCACCACCATGGGCAAGACCAAAGAGCTGTTGAAGGACATCAGGGACAAGATTGTAGACCTGCACAAGGCTGAAATGTGTTACAAGACCATCAGCAAGAAGCTTGGTGAGAAGGTGACAACACTAATTGAACTCCACACTGTTATTATTGTTGGTTTTCTATGAGTCTACTACACCTACTAGTAAATTATTTGCCATATCGAAATTAATGATGTCAGAATGCTGTTACAGAAACTGTATGTCTTCTTGTTTGGTACAAACTCAGGTTTTTCATTATACCAGTTACTGAACATAACTACAACATGTCTGATGACACCCATTGCTACGATTAGAGCTACAGGATGGTGTAGTTAATTCTCTGACTAACTGCAAAGCGTTAACAAGCACAAAAAAGTATGTAGAGTAGCCTGTGATGTTCTCTGATGATCTCTGACACTTGTGGGCAGACAGAAAAAAATACCTTTCCTTGTGTGATACAGATTTCTTAAATACGTATTTAAGCAATATAACACAAGAAGGAGTGTGTTATGAATTACATGGCTGTGCTTTGGTCACAGGCACAAGCAATGGTGATTCCTTCCACCAAAACCAGAGCATGAAACTTACCTTTTTAATCAGACTTACCTGAACATGGTTTTGTTCCACTTAGTCTGTGATACCTTTCACAGCCCATCTAGTTTATTGATTTGAATTCTGTTTCTGGTTAGATCCAGTTTGTTATTTGTTCCACTTTCACAGCCAACTGAAAAGTTTATGTAGGGGCAAAGGCTGGTTGAGAATTTGATGCAGACTTACTGTCACATTTTTTTTTTTCAGAATCTATAGTAGTTGCTGCATTGCCATCCCCTAACCCTGCCCATAATAGAAAAGGTTTCACTTCGTTTCTTGATGATAGGTTAAACAGTAATTTGATTTTAAATGTTTGATTTAATTTGAATTGAATTAATCCCTATTAACAAAATTAACTTTGCCATGTAATAAGTCATTCTCTTTAGGCAGAATTTACTATGGATGTGAATGAAAATTAAGAAACTACTGGAGGTGCATCAATAAATCAAGCAACAACTTTTCATTTTAGACTTAGTTTTATTTTGTCATAATGCAAAGTTATAAGTAATGCAAAGTGTTCTGTGATCATTAAAGTTTAAAAGAAGTGAATTTTGCCCTGGTCTTTTACAAGATCTTTCAGGAAGCAATAGTTTGTGTCATATCTACAGGTACATAACATCAACAGTTATAACCAAATCTTATTCAAGAGTTTAATAAAATAACAGTCCAAGTTCATTAGTGTGCTTTAGGCTTTTCACTGTTAATAGTGACAGATATTACCGTACACTCAATTTCAGGCTGATGAAGGAACAGATAACCTGCTGACACTAATTATTTGCAGTGGCAGAAATGAGTGGAGGGTTTGCAGCAGGGATGCAGAGCCAGATAGCTTTAGAATGTGAAAGGAAGAATTACATTTCAAAAGTTTTATGATTTATTCTGACAGAGCTAGCGAGCCACAAATAACACATTATAAGACCGAAGCTGCGGGCCGTATGAAATCTGACAGCGGGCCGGACTTTGGACACACCTGCTCTATGGATGTACTTGGACAACAATCAAATATTGCTCATTCGCATGAAAATTTCTGTGCCAGAGTTAAAATCTCCTTTCTTGCAATTCAAATTACTCAAGTATACTGTGTTCTCAAATGATAAAAAATGAGGTCCTTTAGGCATATTTTAATGCATGTGTAGTAAACTGAAACATTCTTATGGTATAAAAATAACAATAAAAACAATGAATCATGACTTAAACTGATTTGCCATTTGTGCATGTTATTACTGTACTGACTATCAAATGAGCCTCCCATTCGTACAGCCTGATGATCTAAACTGGAATAAAACATAAGGATATGCAATAATTTTCTTTTAATTATTGCTTCAATTATAAAGTTTTGAACTATGAACCAACACGTACTCAAAGGCATCTTAGATCAAATGCAAATAATCTTGTTACTTAGCCTATATAAATCATTTACATTCTCCTGTGTGGATTTGGGGCCTGTTGAATCTCCATATGCTTGGAGAAAGGGCTTAGAATAGATTTTACATAACGACAATTCAGTCCTCATTTCATTCTTTCTGCTTATACTGATGTCCCCACTCTCTCTCTCTTTCTCCCGCTTTATACAACAAGATTTGCTGTACGATGTCATGAGTGAAAAGTGGGCCTGGTTGTCATGGCAACAAGGCATTTCCCCTCCAACCAGCACCATATATTACACTACAGAATACAAAAGGGATGAGTGAAATTGGGGAGTGTGTGAGTGTGTGTGTTTGTGGTGTGCGTGAGGGAAGGTGGCAGGGATGAGCTGAGTGAAACATGAGTTAATTGAGAACTTTTCCTTCTATTTGTCCTGGAACAGCATCACTGGCCAAAATTCTACGCGACCTCAAACACCCAGCAGGTTTCAGTGACACTAGTGAGATTGTTTGACCCCCTCTTTTTTGGTATGTTACAAATAATATACGTTCATTACAAAAGAAAGAACTTTGGAAATAAAATACAATATCTAAGGCTGTGTCTGTGGAGCTCAATTTTATCCAAGCTCATATCTCTTAATGGCGTTTATTTTCCTGTATGCACAGCTGGATTACAGGGTCAGCACTCCATCAAAGGTTAACCGTGCCTCCTGTGTTTGTAATTAACCCCAATTTCTTGAGGGCCATGTTCCTGGACCAAAGGAACTGAACCTGCATTCATCTCTCAGATGCTGGTATTTTAATAAAGGTCAGTTGGAGAGGAACGGAACTGTCAAGATTTTTTACATACAGAGCACCTCAATAGCTAAACGGAGATGAGTTCTCCCAGACATGCGTCATAATCATGCTCAATTTGAGTCTTAATCAAAATCCACTGACAAGCTACAACAGGCCAAGCTCCTTCAGAGTAAGGGGATTTGGTTGAGAAATCTGGAGAGAGAATGCACACAGGGAAAGCCAGAGAGAACCCTGCTTTGTAAGCAATGCTGTAATGTGGTCAAAGTCATTTCTGGGTTATGAGAATGAGAAACTGATGAAAATTGCATTATAGAATAATAGAAATATAATAAGGGTCCTCTCATGAGTGTGACCTTACAGGATGCTAAGACCACTGAAGAAGTAAAACTTTAGTCTTTCTACCGGCTTCTCCTTATGTTGCATTGAAGTCATCTTGTGTCCTCATATCTTCTAGCATTCTGGATACAAATGAGGACACTGATGCATGATGAGATATGATATAAATAAGCTCCACAGCTTTCATGAAGTGCAGTATGGTCACATCTTCACCTGCCTCTTCAATAGATACCTGGAGCTGTGTGAAGTCCCCTCCTGCTTCAAACGCTCCACCATCATCCTGGTCCCCAAGAAACCAACCATCACAGGACTGAATGACTACAGACCTGTCACCTTGAAGTCTGTGGTCATGAAATCCTTTGAACACCTGGTTTTAGCCCATCTGAAGGACATTACAGGACACCAGCTGGACCCCCTGTAGATTGCCTTCTGGCAAACAAGTCGGTGGATGATTCAGTGAATATGGGACTGCATTACATCCTGCAACATCTCGACCATCCGGGAACTTATGCCAGGATCCTGTTTGCGGATTTCAGTTTTGCTTTCAACACTATTGTGCCTAAACTCATCTGCTCCAAACTCTCCCAACTCAACGTGTCACCTGCTACCTTTTAGTGGATCACCAGCTTCCTGACAGACAGGAAGCAGCAAGTGAGGCTGGGGGAGATCACCTCTGAAACACGGTCCCTCAGTATTGGTGCCCCTCAAGGATGTGTCTTCTCCCCACTGCTATTCTCCCCCCACACCAACGACTGCACCTCCAAAGATTCAGCTGTTAAAATCCTGAAGATTGCAGATGACACCACTGTCATTGGACTTATTCTGGATGGTGATGAGTCTGAATACCGAGGGGCTGGTACTCTGGTGCAGTCAGCACAACCTGGAGCTGAACACGCTCAAGGCTGTAGAGATGACAGTGGACTTCAGGAGACATCCTGAACACTGCACCCCTCACTAATTCAAACAGCCTAATGTCTACTGTGGAGACCTTCGAGTTCCTGGGTACCACCTGAAGACCAACATCTCCATCCTCAAAAGGACCCAGCAGAGGATACACTTCCTGAGACAACTGGAGAGGTACAGGAGCTGCTGATCCAGTTCTACACTGCTGTCATTGAGTCTGTCCTGTGCAGACTGTGTGGCTGCGGCAGACTGTATGGACAACAGTGAAGATCATTGGTGCCCTCCTGCCCTCCATCCAGGACCTGTACCTCTCAAGAAGCAGGAAACGGGCAGGGAAAATCATCACAGATCCCTCACATCCTGGACACGGATTTTTTGACCTACTGCGCTCTGGCAGATGATATAGAGGTCTGCAGACTAGGACCAGACGACACAGGAACAATTTCTTCCCCCTTGCCATCACCCTCCTAAACAGCTGATCTGTCACACTGTTTCACACCTACAGTACTGAAATTGCACATTATGTACACACGGTGGTATATATCCTATATTTCTTTGTATTTTGTGTACGTGAGATCATATTGTATTGCTCATCTGTATGCTTATACACTATCATATATATATATGTATATGTATACTGTGTATATATATTTGTTTTTTTGTTTTTGTTTTTATAGTATAAACATATTTATTGTACATATATTAATATTTATATATAATATTTATATAAATAAATATAAATCTATGTTGCATATTCATATTGTAAATTGTATATTGTATATTGTGTTTTCATTTTTATTTAGTTTTGTTTGATTGAAGTGTCAACGGCAATTTGTTTTTTGTATGCATTTTGCTTTCGAAGTTCAGTTTTGTTCTAGCAGCCTAATTCAGGAGCATGCAATACTGGCCACTGGTGTCAGGCCGATGTGAGCAGAAAATGCTGGATAGAAAAGAATGAATCCAGTCCAACTTTGCAATTAATCTAGACTGAAATAGGGAAGTAAAGTCATGCATTATATTATCAGTATTACTAATACAATTTTCAAAAGAGTCAACTTCTACATTGTTCTTAAAATGTAGTGTCTTCAACACTGAATGAGCTATTTTCTGAATGGCTGGCCTTAATTGTGCCTTATTCAAAAAGCTGCCTGAACTGACATACTCCAGCATGAATGTGCCGAGTTAAACTACTGTAGATTGAATAGTATATGATTGGGATGTGACTGGAATTTTTGGAAACTTTAACAAGGTTTGCATGATACGGGCACCTGTAAACCTTAATTTTTCACACTGCACAACAATGACTCTGATATTGTTTCAATTTTGCTATCAGAAATAGTGGTACTATGCCACCTCTTAAAAGTAGAAGTAATGTGTGAATAAAAGTTATACATGAACACTTTCTGAATTAATTTGCTCTATTCCTATGTTTGAACAAACCTGTAATATTAACAGGCCAAATGCCAAGACCCCAGCAGCTTCATCGTATGCACTGATATAGCTGTAAAGGGTGGTTCTAATAAAGGGCCATAGTATGACCCTGGATCAATAAAGTGTAAATATAAATGACCCAATCATCCAGGAAAGAAGAGCATTTATAACAAAAGAGTAATTCATTGGGCTGTTTCTAGCCAGCTCGTGTCACACAGTCATGTATCACAGGAAAAATAGCCACATTATACTGACAGAATGAATTGCTAAACAAAGCAAGACGGCATAATTTCTCAAAGACTGTGGGCTATTTTGTATTTAATTTTGATGACCATCAACACCTGTTGCAAAGCCAAATATGGCTGATGTGCCTGGTGAGTGTAGTGCATATAGCGATGCAGTGTTACAGTCTGATCAGGGCATAATACATTGCATTCCTGTCACACACACCAGTCACGTGATGCGCACAGGGTCCTGGAAATGACATGCGTCGCAGGGTTCATCTACTCACCTATTATACTTACTGTATGTGTATAAGAGCGTGGGTTCCCAGTGGGAATCTGTACTCCTTAGCGAGCACTCTTAGATCAACGGGTGTGGTCTACCAAATCTCTTCACACCCTCATGAACACTGTCTCTTCTCCAACAAGTCTTCTGGTGATCCAGCATGGCCTCAGACACTAAGGAGTTCGTCCAGGCATGTGCGGTATGCACTAGAGCCAAGGCCATCAATCAGCCACCTTCTGGGGATCTTCAGTCTCTCCCTGTTCCTCATTGTCCCTGGTTGCACATCGCACTGGACTTCATCACTGGCCTACCGGATTCAGACGGAAAGAACACCATCCTCATCATTGTGGATCACTTCTCCAAGGCCATGCACTGGTGGCACTCTCCGGACTCCCCTCTGCCAAAACCACAGCTGAACTTGTAATGGAGCACGCAGTCTGATTGCATGGGTTCCCCAGGGACATTGTCTCGGACAGAGGGCCCCAGTTCACAGCAAAGTTCTGGAAGGCATTTTGCTAATGGTAAGATGGAGCGGACCAACCAACAACTGGAGCGCTTCCTCCAATGTTTCGTCGCAGACCGCAAGCACATCTGGGTTGAGCTGTCCCACAACCTTCTTACCTCCTCGGCCACTGGGCTCAGCCCGTTTGAGGTATGCAACGGTTTCCAACCTCTGATGTTTGAACATCAGGAGCTGGAGGTTGATGTACCGTCGGCCCAACAGTTGGTCTGCAGGTACCGGTGGCTTTGGCAGCAGGCCTGCATTGCCATCCAGCAGGCCAGCGGATATATCCAGCAGCACCAGTGTCGGCACCCACTGGGATGACTGTTCCATGTCGGTGACAGGGTATGGCTTTCCACCCACAATCTGCACCTCCACAATGAAGATCACCCATAGGATTAACACTGTTACCTTCCCGCTCAAGCTGTCTGCCTCCGTCTGGATCCACCCTGTTTTCCACTCCTCACAGCTCAAGCCTGTCTTCACCTCACCTCTTGGTTCCCCCTGCTCTGGCTCCACCTACGCCCCGGATCATAGACAGTGGTCCTGCCTACACTGTTGGGCGAATCCTCGACTTGCGAGGCCATGGTTGTGGCAACCAGTACCTCGTGGATTGAGAAGGCTACGGTCCGGAAGAACGGTCTTGGGTTCCGAGGCAGTTTATCCTGGACCCTACTCTCATCCAGGACTACTGTCATCGGGTATCCTCTCAGCCGGGTCTGTCTGGAGATGGTCCTGGAGGGAGGTACTGTCACATGCACCAGACACGAGACACAGATTCCTGGAAATGGTGCGCATCACAGGGTATATAAACAGGAAGAATGGTAGGATCCAGCGCTCAGTCATTGAGTCTCCATGCCCTCCTCAACTCTGCCACCCTTCAGCTGGTACAGTGAGTACTCTGGTTTATCTACCTATTATACTCACTGTGTGTGTATAAGAGTGCGGGGCCCCAGAGGGAATCTCTACTTCTTAGCGAGCGCTCTTAGATCAATGTGCATGGTCTACCAACTCTCTCATGTCTATCCATGACTGGGTTCATCTGCCACGCTACATTGGGCAATTGGTTTGGCCAGGTACGTCTCCTCACTTTGTGACAATTCTGTCAGATGATCTCTATCCAACATACAAACACTATCAACCTGTGATAGATAGAAGTTTAGATGTGATAGGTAGAAGTAAATATTGCTAAGTTTGTTCTTTTGGCCTCGTGAGCCAGTACCTGGTACTGTCTGGTCGTTGTTTGCATTTGACTGGGGCTATGGTAAACCCAAACTGTACTCCAACCACTGCTCCTCATCCAACCCAAAAACCTGTCAAGACTAAAAAAAATATTTGACTTTATTAATATTAAGATAGTTTCCAGATTTTGTGCTTAAACTGAGATTTTTTAAATTGTCAAACATGTATGGAATTACTAAATATATAAAGCCAGTTTACTTTAGAATAATAACATGTGTTAAGATGCAGTAATCTGTGTCCTTCTACATTTCCTTTATGCTCCAGATTCAGGTGTCATCTTGGTCTTCGCTGAACTGAAAATCTAATAGATATAGCAGTGGTTAATAGAAAGGAGGGACTTATCAAATGTTTGTAGACAGTCCATTAGAGTAGAGAATTTTTCTCATAATTTCAGTTAGCAAGGTAATTTATCAATCATGTGTTAGCTGTCCTTTTACACGTGGTTCAGAATAGAGTCTAATTATGCCTCATAACCAGTCAGTTCTAAAAGGTCTCTTTTTCTCCTCCCTCATGTTCTATCCTGTTACAGCCATGCAGCCATGAAGCAGGAGTGTCTTGCTCAAGGACATGTTAAGATTTGAGTGTTACCACAAAAGAAGCAGTGAGTTTGTGAGCCACGTGAATAAGCATAGGTCTTTGCAGTTCTTAAATGACACAGGATCCAAACAGGCTTCTGGAGGGTGCTCCCTTCGAGATGGTTTTGTATCAGTGTAAAACATTCTTGACTTTGGGTGCTTCGCAATTAATCTGGGAAGCGTTAACCATGATATTTTTGGCTATGGAAATACGATCCTGTTGTCTTGAACAGGTAGGGTTAATTGAGTTTTTGGCTAAGCACTGCTAAATTATGTGATTTTTGGTGTGGGTTACTGCATTTTTATGAAGGCCCTGTTGTTGCACAAACAGTACAGTATTTTGTATTCAAAGTGTTTTTAGCAGAGAAAATTGCATAATTTTTCAATTCCAGCCCATTCACCAGTGCCTTTACTCACCATAGGATCTTTAGGCATGGAATTAGAAATTGCACAGAAGCAATAAAGAATAATTCAATCTTGAGATGGATATCTCATTACCAGACGTGGGCAAAGCCCTTATGGGAATGCTGGCAACAACTGTCACTGCTGCCTGGCTCTTCTTCTCTCCCCCTCTTTACTGCTCAGGCATTAAGACCCACAGTTGCTTGTGCCATTGGAGTGTATGTAAGCCTGCCACTCAGTAAAGTGCTCTGGGAAAATTCTATGTGGCCAAAATCACCAGCCATTATATTAACACTGTTTATACAGTAATGGCAACATTATAAGCTAAACTCATGATCACAATTAATCGAACATGTGTTTGATCACCCAAATGTGTCTGCAATGGCAAGAAACATATTCACTAGCAAAAATAGACGTAGCTTGAGATGTGTGATCCGCTTGAAACATTAGTGATCAGCTTGAAACATTAGCCCCTTAGAGTCGCACCTCACCAGGTGCAACTCTAAGGGGCCAGTTTTATTTAAAAATAAGTTGAGAGGTCAAGAAGCTGAAACACTGCCTCACGGCTCTCACTATAAACGTAATAAATTTTGCCTGTACAACGTCTCTGCTAACTTGCTATTTGTAATTGTTACCTCACTAGCACACTCTCTTTAGTAATGAACTATTTTATTGATAAAATTCTCTGGCCTGTATGTTGGTGTTTATGTAAAGATGTATGTTAGTTATGTTAGTTTATGTTAGTTTCCATATGCCAGAGAGTAAAATAAATAATTCTGTGTGGTTTGGATGTATGTATGCACACAAGGCAAAAAACTTTACAGAATTTAAAACAATGTTTTAATGAATACTCAACCCATTTCCATAAAGGCTTCATGTTACTTTTGCATGGTTCATCCAGCTACTCTTTTAAGTAAGCGACCAATTGTAGATCATTTGACAGTTCTGGAATGCATTTATGGTCAGCACAGTGGAACATTAAGACTAGTTTATCTATTTTGAAAATTTTCACTGCACATTGTACCTGTATCACTGTTTATGTGACGAATAAAGAATCTTGAATAAAGAATCTTGAATTTCTAATGGATGCTCCGGTTTCCTCCCACAATCCAAAAACATGCACGTCAAGTGAACTGAAGATGCAAAATGACCTTAGGTGTGAGTCTCACTGTCCTGTGATATACTGACGACCTATTCTGGGTGTTTCTCTGCCTTTCACTTTGTGGGTGCTGGGAAAAGTTCTGGCAAATCCCTGTGACCCTGAATAAGGATAAGCGATTCAGATAATGGATGGATGTAATGCATTTGTTCGTTTGGTTGTATTAACTGTAGCTGCTGTTTGAAGATGCAGAAAATGGCATTGAGCTTGAAAGGTACTGTTTCTTCTAAGAGTGTAGAAAATTAAATTGAGGTATAACAGGGATAAGATTTTATTAGCCTTCTAAGGTGTCTAAGGTGCCTGACCACTGGGGCTTCATAACAAACTTTCTTGTTCCTGCAGGGTTTTATGAGTTCAAACCATTTATGCTCAGTAAGTTTAAAGAAATGCACAAAGCCTATCTTTATTTTTATGAAAATAAATGGATATCATGACATCTGAATTCATTCTTTTTGTTAACACTTAAATATTAATGTCCTCAGAATTTTCTCCCAGTTCTACAACTCCTTAGTTTTAGTCATTATTTTACTGAGACTGCACTCACATCATTAGTTTAATGAGACTGCACACATCCTTTTTTTGATAGTTCAGAGTTACACTGTGTACCAGCAGTTCTGGTCTCAGCCACCCCTCTTTAAAAATTTTTTAAAGAAGCTTTTAAGTCCTTTTTTTCCTCAGACAGGACAGCAGATATGGTGGGAGCAGGAGATTCAGATGGAAGGTACCATCCAGCGGGGGGAGCTCCTCACCTACAACCTGACCGAGCTGGTAAAACCTGAGGCCTACCAGGTGCGCCTCACCCCCATTACTCGTTTTGGAGAGGGAGACTCCTCTGAAAGGATCATCCGCTACAGTGGTGAGTAGCAAAATGCATTTTATAGAAGCCACATCTGTTTCTCATAATATACTCTCAACAAAAAGAGTTCCATATAGCAGTGGTTTTCTAACCGTTCCCCTGGGCCCCACAGAGGAATGTCTTGGTTAAGAGCAAAGACTTGTTTGAGAACCACTTGTACCAAAATGGCTTTATAGTAAAAGGAATACTTACAATAACCAATTTTAGTCAGAATCAAACTAAAGACAGAATCAGCGTTTATTGGCAAGCACAAACAAGGAATTTGATTCCGGTCGATGGTGTCTCTCAAGCACAACAGTATAAAACAACAACAATATGTAATGACACAATGAACAATTTACTAAAAAAATATACCAAATAATATAATATACAATCTACAATATGAATATGCAGTATAGAGTTATAATTATAAATATAGTGCTTTATTGAAAAATTTAAAAACAATTTTAAATAACTATATATATCCAATGATTTGTCCATTATAGAGAAGAAACATTTTACCAATCAGATAACCATTAAACTTGTACTTAGAAGATCTACATGGAAGCAAACCCACTTTGGTCAGGGTGTCAAAGCAGTTTAAATCAGGCATGTCGTTCCAGTCTCTGTATTGTGTTTTGAAGCCACATTTGTCTTTAAAACTGGAATGATTTCACATGTTGGTTCAATATGTTTTTGAAATATATGAAAACTTGTTTATTTGTTTGATTTTAAGCTTCTGTTAACTCTAGTGATTTTTTTTCTTGTTTTCCTTTTAAGGGTGATTGCTAAAAATGACTAGTTTTGTTTCACAGTGCACTGATCAGAAATTCACCTGCAGCAATTAGTTCTTCTACCCCACCCACAGAAAAAAAAACACTTTAATCACCTTGTCATAGCCATCACCGTTTGGTATCAGAGTATTGTGTTTGCGCTCCTAACAAATCAGTGAAGCTACACTTGCTGATCACAATAAAACAATGATCGTTTTTTGCCTTTCCTGGCCATGCAATGTGCAAGCAATTATAATAGATCCATTCAGGTTGAGAGTTGTCATGAAAATAATGGGTCAAATGTAGGGATGCACCGAAAATTTGGCCACCGAAAATGGCAAAAAATGCATTTTCGGTTTCGGCCAATTTATTTTTTTATGCGACCGAAACAGTGATGACACAACTGCAGCCTACACACGCCAGACTGGATTAGACTTGGTCCGTTTCAGCCCTTAAAGCGAACTCAGATCGATTAGTCAGCATTTTTTTTGCGTATATGTGAACACGCCAAACGAACTCAGACCCTCTGAAATGAACCAAACAGTTCGCTTTGAGTCCGTGGCACGGTTTGGTTAACTCCGAGTTTGCTTCAACTGTTTTGGCCCTCTGGGCTTACTGTACGTAGATCACGTGGGAAACCATATATGTCTATGTGGGAAACAACCGAAAATAAAGAAATAAACTAAAAAAATACAGATAAATGAATAAATGATCATAAAAAATAAAAAACCAATAAATACATAAATAAAGGGACTTAGAGATTCTTGTCAAGATCAAGTTTCTCTACCAAGCTGCTCAGA
>JBBPCX010068438.1:0-12241 GCA_037974365.1 Hydrocynus forskahlii | reverse complement strand
TTGATATTCTGTCTCTCTCCATAAAAATGAAACTACCTCATAAATTAAGAGACTGTTCATTTTTTTTGTAAGTCAGCGAACTTACAAATTCTGCAGGGGGTCAACTAATTATTTCCCCCACTGTAAGCAAGGGTTTATCCTGGTCTGTGTGTCTGTGTGTCTGTACCTGCAGGTGAGGTTGATCACAGCCAGGACACATGCCAGCAGCACACCTTTCAGCAGCCAGGACTCAGAGTTCATATCCAAAATTGCCCCTATAGCCCACAGCACACAGATACTGAACATACACTGCACACACGCCTGAGAGAGAGAGAGAGAGCGAGAGAGCGAGAGAGAGAGATAAAATAGAGAAAGAGAAAGAAAGAGAGAGAGAGAAAATATCTTCACATTTCAGTAAACACTCTGGGACAAAGCTGGAGATTCTGCTCTTCAGCTCACGGCTTAATATTCCCGCTGCTTCACTATTCATTATTTTGACTACAGCCAAGTGTGTGTGTACCCTGTATTTTTAGGAAAAGTGAGTTGGATTTGGTGTCTGTGTGTGTGTGTTTGATGTGAGTGTGTATGCCTGCGAGTACGTGTGTATCCTGTATTTGTTGAGCAGTCTCAGGCAGGGTGAGTTGGATTTGGTGTGCGTGTGTGTACCCTGTATTTGTTGAGCAGTCTCAGGCAGGGTGAGTTGGATTTGACGCGCTCTTTCTGGACCACGTTCAGCATGTGGATCAGCAGGGGACTATGAACTTGGTGAGCAAGATCTATGGGTGTGTGACCCTACACATGCACAAAGACACAAATAGACACACAAACAGACAGACAGACATACACACACCAATTAACAATGTACATAATCAACAGGATTGTGCATAATATCAGCACAGACAAGAAATGTCTAAATAAATGTGAACTGCATTATTATTAGTGCTTGAGGGTGAAGTGTGTCTGTATGTGTGTATATACAGCTCCGGAAAAAAATAAGAGACCACAGCAAAAATGTTCAGTTTCTCAAGTTTGAACTTTAATAGGTGCAAGTATTGAACTGAACAACTTTGACTTAGCTTTTAAGAACTGCAATAAAAATGCTGTTCTTTAAAGCATCATTTTAAAGGAAATGATAATGTAGTAAACCCCCACTTCATAGTGGATCAGCAGTCGCGGTTTCAGTCCAGTGCAGATTTTTTCTGAGAACCAAACTAATAATTGTTTGCTGAAACCCGCGGAAACTGCACATATCCTCCGCATTATGACGCGGCGCTTAGCAACCCAGCACGAGGACGAGGTGGCATGGCGGATGAGACCTGGACGTCACAGCTTTTGTCATTGCAATATATGATTTTTCAAACATTTTAGTGCTAATTATTAAGAAAAACGTCATTTACTAATTTTGTAGCATAAATATTAACATAAATTCCGTTACATTTCCATATAAAAATAACTATACGTTTTGGTACTGTGGAGAGAAACACAAGTGTGTCTTCTCATGTCTTAAAGCCCAGTATTTTTATGACAGTAAATTAACCAGTTGCATTTCTCCCCTTGCGCCCCCTCTGGATTCGGTAGGCCGCACTTGGGCCAGTCCACTTTGACGGACAACAGAATTCTCCACTTAGGACACCGTGGCAATTTACATGTAGTTGATTACGGCCAATAAAAAGAGCTTTCAAGTGGTGGGTTGGTCGAAGGGGTGTGGGGTATAAATCTCTGAATATCAGGGGTGGAGAGGAGAGACTCAAAGAATCACATGGACTGAACGCGCTCCTCCAACCTGGATTCTTTATGCTGAAACAAAGCGAAATGGACACAGAAGACCAAATTCAGGATATCTGAGGACTTTTGAAGACATTTGATGGTGATATTTGGCCAGCAGATTGGAATTTCCAGGAGAAAATTTGAAAGGGAGTGCTGGGAGGAGCCGGACATGCACTTCTGACTGACGCTCGAGTTTTCATCAAAAGTAGGAATTTGGGTTTTATTACACTTCGCTACAAGTGTTTTATTGCTGGTTGGCTGTTATAAGATTGCAGTTGAGTTGGTTTGGAGATGTTTGGAGCGAGTTTTGTCGAGGTTTTGTGGCTTATTATGAGGGGCTGGTAAATCAGACTGGTTTTACTGGCGAGTCGACTTGTCCGGCTTTGCTCCGACTGTTGGGTTATTTGAACTGGTCTTTGAGGCATGGAGAGAATAGCGGTTTATTGATTTATAATTCTATTATGAAAATAAGGATTTCTGGATTCAAGATGGCGGCTCGGATGGCACTACTTGCACTAAAACACTTATTATAATCTAATTTCTTATTCTTTTGAGTGGAAATTTTGAACATGAGTGGACAAGACCTGTGGCTATGGATATCCAGTGTCTGGATAGTGAATTTTCGGACAGGGAAATTAGGAATGGCTGAATTCCAATGGCTGAACTCCGGTTTTCCATCCTGTTTTTCTGTTTGCAATAATTTTACATATTTTACTTCTCTAGCACATGAAACTTCAGTCTTAGTTTTGAAATGAGTCCAACTGCAAACAATAATAACATTATATGACGGAACTGTGAGCTTTATAAATTTGTAATGCTGAATCCAAAATGGCTGCCAAAATAGGGGGAGAAACGCAACAGGTTAAATTAATTTATTTCTGTATTTACTCCGCTTATACCAAAGAAAACGACAGCGCATGAATTACAGAACAGTCTGTGTACAGGGGTAACATCAGTATTTTACATCCTAGCACTGAGGGAGTTCAGTGTAAACTGTACAGTACAAATACAGGTTTACCTTTACATTTTCTTCAAGGATAATGAGTTTAAAATGAAATGAAGTGTCTTGGGAGCATAGTTGGGGGCATATTTAGGGTTTTCACTATAAAAATAGGCATTTTGTTTTTACCATATCACAACAACACGGTTTTTCACTATACACGTGTGCCCCGCGAAAAGCGGGGATTTACTGTACAGCAAAATAAAAGCAATGATGTAGTATTTACAGAACTTGAATAATTCAAAGAAAACAAAAAATGGCAATAATTACCTATCTAGTAGTGTTTTGCCATACAACTGGTCTCACTTCAGGAGGAGAGTGTTGATTACAGCAGTTTTTAATTTATACTTTTCCTAATTAAATAAGATTTGATACAGGAGATCAGTAATCAGTACCTCACAAAGCAGAATGTGCTTGTGCAGGAATTTACCAGACACTGGCATGGAATGGTTGTCATACTCAAACATATACTGCAGTAGTCTCTTATTTTTTTTCCCAGAACTGTGTGCGTGCGGATACTAAACTCACGTTAGCGTTCTGTAGGTCCACACTGGCTCCAGCCTCCAGCAGGATGTGCACTGCGTCCACGTTCCCCGCTAAAACAGCACAGTGCAGTGGAGAGTTCCTGCTCACCTTATCAACCGCGTTCACTGATGCATTACACTTCAGCAGGAAATTAGTGGGTTCCGGACTGCGACAGGACACACACAGACAGAGACAGAGACCGGGGGGACAAGGAGTGGGAGAGTGATTTGGTTACGCTCGTCTGAGATCTATTTATTTTGGTAAAGAACATTTTCCTGTTGTTTTAAACATGAATGAATGGATAGACTGTGTAATTAGTCAATTCTGGCAGTCTGGAGCAGACTGTTACCCAATGATCTTCTGAGCTGCCAGCATCAAAGCAGTTTGTCCGTTAATGTCTGGAACATCCACCTCCTGTGAGAACACACACATCACACACCTTCAGAAACATTTCGGCACCAAATGTATGACGAACACTGGTCACTGTTCAGAGCATCCAGAACTAAACTGGACACTTATTGATGTGTGTGTGGTGCTGACGCTGTAGTACATGTCCATTTTAACACCATTACTATGCCAATATACACAGTACTGTACAAAATGTCTTGAACAACACCCTCTTTTCAATATATTTGAGGGGGTCAGCACTTTTGCATTGTACTGTGTATATAGTATCTTGGTCAGAGGTGACATTCTATGACATTGTTTTATTAGAAATACTGAACCCAAAAGACTTAAATTGCTGATGGAGAACTATCTGTAACAGTCGATGCCAATATCTGGAGAATCTCCTGAACAAATGGTCTGTGTTTCTGCAACGTTAATACATTCTAACATAGCTGAGTTTTCAAACAGTCGTGCTGGATTGGATCAGTGGAGGGACGAGAGTGGCGCTCTGCACATCAACTGATGAGCAGAACATTTGTGGCAATGCTGCTAAATGACTGCTAAATCATCTCACAGCTTTTCAAATGACATATTGATTTTCTGCACCAGATTACGGACATTGGGATCAATAAGAGTATCGATAAGTATCAGTATAAATGAGCAGAATCAGTATTAACACTCATATTATTATTGACACATATCATCACTGATAAGCAGTGTCAGTATCAGTATTGATAAGGATTGGTATCAATATGCACGGCCAGTATTGATACTGGTATAAGTATTGATATGTACTTGTTTTAATAAGCAGTATCAGTATTGATCTCGGTCCTGATAAGCTGTTAAGGGATGGTACCTTGCTCAAGGGCACCTCAGAGGTGCTTAGCAGTCTTGGTAGCTGAAACCACGACTTCCTGATCGCAGGGTGGATGCCCTAACCACTAGGCTACCAGCCACCCTTAACGGGAATTAACGGGAATAAACTGGAAGTTTGGGAACATAAAATATAGTTGGTAAAAAATTTATTGTAGCATAATAAAAGCAATGAAAATATTCAGAAAGGATTCTGGAAGGAAAGGGAGTTCCTTTCATTTTATAATTTGAGGGGAGAGCTGTAAGGAATATTCTACTCAGCAGACTGTTTATGTTGCTCAGTGAAAGAATTTATTGTTCAATGAAAGAATGCACTGAGACACAGTTCTACCCACAAATAAATCTGCGTCATGTTCAATTGTATCCTTTTGCATGCATATCTGTTTATGACAAAACAAAATGTTAATATTTGTTTGTATGTGATTCATTTTCTTTTAATTATCCAAAATGTCCAGTTAATTCCCATAAATTTCCACTAATTCCCATGAGAAGTTTCCAATTTGGAATATTTCCAAAATTCCCAAATTAAAGTTTTCATGGAAAGTTTCTGGAAATTTACCAGGAATTTTCCACCCCTGCAACCCTAATCAGTATTGGTATAGTCCTGACTGTACCCATCTCTAAAAGTCAGTAACGTTACGATCTTTAACATTCTTTGTGTGTGTCTCACCTGTCCTTTGGCCATCAAGTATGCTGCTATAGGCATGTGTTGGAAGAGCACGGCGAGGTGCAGGCTCCGGTAACCCTCCCCATCAGCCAATGAGGGATCTGCGCCATATCGCAGCAGCTGGATCACCATCTGCAGGTGACCCTGCCTACACACACACACACACACACACACAAACACCACTCAACACTCACCGAGCAGTGGAATACACTGCAGACACACCACTCAATGGTTCTACAGTCAGTGATGTCTCTAAAACTTGGGTTTGGACACCATATGAACAGCACTGGGACTGAAGAGGGACACTGACCTTATGGCCCAATGGAGCGGGGTGGAGTTCAGGTCTCCACCCAGCTGGTCTACAACTGCACCTTTAGCAATGTAATATCTGCAGAGCAGAGCAACAACACATCATCAGCACACACACATACACAAAAAAAAGACGCATCTAGATTTCCCATGACTCTTTTATCTGTTTGTATTGTTTACAGACGCAGAGCTTGTATGAATGAGCTTGAATCCAAAACAGAATCTAATTAAATCTAATTAAGGGCCATACTACTGAATTAAATCTAAGTAAGCGCCATACATGTTTCCCCTGCTAATCCACTTCACACCAGGGAGTCATGTATTATTCTTCTTCTTTTGTTGTTTAATGGCAGTTGGTACTCAACTTTTTAGTGCATTAGTACCACCTTCACCTTTTGTAAGACATAATAGTTGCATAAATATTTAGAATTTTTATAATTTAATGACTATTTGGAAATTATGCCCGATCCCAGTGTAAACTGGGAGCAGAAGAACTGGACAGGGAGAGAAAGTGAGGAAACTCTTACTTGACGAGATCCGCTCGGTTGTTAATCGCCGCCCAGTGCAGAAGAGTAACATTCTCTTTATCCGGCTGCCGGACGTCATAACCAGCTTCCACCAGCTCTTTACACCGCTCTAATGCTCCAAATCTGAAACACACACACAGTTCCTTAGGAGGGCTCAGAGGGAAACGTGACATTTTGGGGGAAACACTGCTGCTGAATGTACTTACTGTAATGTCAGCCTGTGCGTGTCTTTTACTCCATGAATGCAAATCTCATGCAATCTACCAACATTATTTCAGTCCAAGCAGCACAGGTCACCTGAGGTCATGTTTAGGTGCACCAATATGAAAATACCTGCAATCATTTCCATTCATTCTTAAACTCCACCTTCCTTTCACGTTCTTCTAAAAACCATTCTGGAGAAACGCCTCATGTCAGAACTATTCACAGTGAGGGTGAATAGAACCAGACATCTGCCTCTAAAAGCTCCTCACAGAGAGTTATTCCATTAAACTGTTATAGATGCGCCGCCTAACGCCTGAGACATTGTTCTGCCATGGTTTTGAGAAGCTTTTTGTCCTAAAATTAACCCATTCATGGTGGAGGGATACATGAAGGGTGTCATGAGGCAAAGTAGTCCCCAAAGAAAAGTGATTTAGTGCAGATTCTCCACTATTTTAATATCATCAATTTTCATATAAACACTCAGACACAAGGAGCTCCACCGGGGGTCAATAGTGAATAAAAAGGCTGTATTTGTGTCTGAGACATCTGGTTACATTCAGCTCTGCTGCAAAGAAATGGGAATTTACAAAAACTGGTATGTTAGCACCTTTGTGTTTTCACTACTTTAAGATGTTTTAGTGATGAAATGACAATAACATTATAAATAAATTATGTTGACTATTAAATAATAATGAATGTGACTAACATGACTATGTTTGAGTACAATTATGTAGAAACATGAAATTATGGAGACCAGAATAACAAATAATGAATGTCGCTGACACAATGTAGGCAATAAAGACACACAGTGTAAATAAATAAACCCGTAAAACACGGGTATAACTGGGTTAATCTAACTAACGTCCTACCCACACACACAAACACAAATGAACAAAGTTTGACAGTGACAGGCTGCAAAGTGCGCCTGTTTCACTGTGTGGCTTAAAAACAGGTCAGGTTCAGAGACTGGACTGAAAATGAGAGACTTTGAAAGTCCTTCAGAAAACCTGGAGAACCTCAAGACTACATTAAAATGTAAGAATACTGGTTCTTTGGAAGCAAAATATGAAGAAATGGAGGAGGTGGCTCAAGACTTTTGCACAGCACTGTGTGTGTACCTATTATTACTAATTGTTTTATTAATTATTATCCAAAGTGGTGAGAATGTTCATAAAACTCTGGTTCTAATGTAACAAGCCCCTCCCCACAAAACTGCAGTTCTGAACCCTCAGCCCCACACACACCCAGCAAAAGTGATAAGAGATCAGGAGTGTGAGGCTCTGGCTGAAATACTGGAAAGGCAGCTTTAACTCTTGCACACTCAGACCTTTGTGTTCAGATGAGCCTCATCTTGCTCTGATTCCATACATTCTTAAAGCTCTGAGGGTGGGGTTAGACAGCGGGGTCAGAGAGAGGTCAACCCTCACTCAGCTCAGCTCTCTGGAAAAGGTCAGGGCTCCAAGTCTTCATTTGGAATTTCAATAAAGAATTACTCAATAATAAATAAATAGCATTTTTGGGTTTGTTTTTATTTCACCACAGCCCAAAATCCATCTTAAATTAAAGGGATTATATCCTCCATTTCTTTTTAGTTTTACGAGTCAAAATCAGTCCTAATTCATTTCTACATGACATTCACCCTTTATCCATCAGAATCATATGAAAGACTGAAAATGTGATACGGAGGAGAGATTTGTTTCAACCGCACAGCAAGCCTCACTCTTCACAACGTCAGGAGGAGGGTCTTACTGTGTTGCCTTGACGACGTCCCAGCTGCTGCTGTCATCGCTTTGTGAGTATTTTTTTGGCTGCTGCGTTGGGTCGAGCATGGCGTCGCTCCGCTGCCCGTGGAAAGCGGGTATAAACCCGTGTCCCATGCCCCCTGGCCCATGGCTGTGGGAATGCCCACCATGTCCATGGCAACCATCTTTCATGTGGGCATGGACATGAGAGTGAAACTGCAGAGAAAAACATTTTTAAAAAAAAGAGTCAGGAACTGGAGCACCTACTGCTATTGACACCTGTTGACAAAGGGCCCATCAAACTGGAAAACAATACTGTTCTTCAATATTTACTTTTAATAAATGAATCTGATGTAGTCTGTAAGTTTCAAAACTTGATTCTCACTCTTCTTCTCATTTTTGTCGTTTCTGTGACTTCACAAAAAACATGTATCTATGTCAAACAGCAGTTTACCTCTAGCCATTCACACTGAAGTTACATATATTTTTAATGAGGCAGCCGTTTATCTGCATAGGACAGTCTTAAAGCCACAGTAACAATAAACAGCCTGCGTAATTCTGAAGGATAAAGAGGGATAGTTTTTCATTCAGAAAAACAAACAAAATATATAAGTGGATCTCAGCAGGATATGGGTCCTTTAAAGCTTTACTGTTAGTTCAGTTTACACTCATTGGTGAAAAGAAACTAGTTTATTTCCGTTTGAAAGATCATGTTCTTGAGTAAAATTTGTGTAATTGCACAGTGGTGCGTTGACCTGAAGGTGGTGAATCAATTGCACTCATTATGGAACTGCTTACAGTTAAGTATAATCGGAAAAAAGTGCTCCTAATTAACCTGGCTATTCAAAGCATTGCTCATATTGCAGCTGTTCCACTGCTGTGTAGCAGGAACGTTTGTGTTTTCTGTGTTTTATAAATGTTATTCTGTGGTGTGGAAGCAGTCGAACTAGAGTTGCACAACCCAGACAAAATATCAGTACTGCAATTTAACTGTTACATGTTGTGACTGCGATATTAAAGGACCAATATCACTTTTCCAGAATTAAAAAGGAACAAAGTCTTTAAAGTGTTAATACTGCTATAAATGGTATATCCCATCCATACAGTCCATATACGGAAAATAAACTCCGAAAACATACTGTTTTTAAATCACGGTTTTGGGACGTTACACATCCTTATTCTGGTTACAGCAGTTTAGCTCCGCCCCTTCATGCACCAATTCATCAGCACCTTTAATGGTTAAAGATTAGACGTTTGTTGAATTACATGAAGCCCTCGATTCATTTGCACACCCAGTAACTCACCTGGAGCTGAACTGAGCCATTTTGGGCGTTTTTGATCTTTTATAAAGGAGTAAAGCAAGGGCCGGAGATTTACACCCCCTTATAATATCCACTATATGAAACCGGACCCACCCAGAGACTTTCAGACCCTGAGTGTGCAGGATGGGCATTTATGATGGGAGAAATGTGCATAACATTACTGCCGACCTGCACTTGACCCTGTCTGAGCTCGCTCTCTCTTCTACAGCTGCTTTATCGCACAATCCGCTTTTAGTTTTACCTCATCCGAAGTAGTCCAAACAGTGTTTCGGAATTAAATGTACAATTTTTCAAATATAAAACGAAATATATATTTTTTCCTGTTATGTAAATCCTTAAATCATTACAGCTGATATTTGACATGGTTCACGTCGATTACTTTGTGTGGTCACTTAAGCTATACTGACTGACAGACTAACACAACACTCCAACAAGAAATCTATATCTGAAATAACGTTTTTTCAGTAGAAATCAATAAAAGTGAATTAGCGATTGAATGTAGATTAAATATAATCATTAGCAAATTAATCAAATTAGCACAAAGAAGCCAAAAACAGGTTTCTGGGTGGTGAGGCGCCAGGATGAAACTGCAGCACAATTTAAGGTGGAACGGAAAATTCCGACCAGAAGCCTGTTTTAGCTTCACTTAGTCTCATATATGGCTATTAACTCGGTTTATTAGAATGTCATTAACGTCAATTGCTGCAAAACAATCTCATATTTTACTACATATCTCAATTAAAAGATTATTTACTCAATAAATTCCATCTCTCTGTCTATACACTACACATCTTAGCCTTAGCTCCAGCCTTAGCTCGGCGGCTAAAGCTCAGCACGCTGCTAATGTTTTTACGGATTAAACTGCATAAAGTCAGTGCACTCTCACCTCCTCGCCCTGCTCCCACTCCATCGCTCCAGCGGCTCGACGTCTGTTTAATCAGATTTATTCATTAATACGCAGACTAAGCCGAATTTTAATCTTTAAAACAAAAACTCGCCGCTGTACTTTCGCTTTAGTCCGACACTACTTGGAGACGGAAACAAACGCTCCGCGCTGATTGGCCGAGCTCTGTCTACGTCACTCCGACTGGCAGCCATGGGCAGGGTTTGGAACCGGTCATTTGATTAGAAACGCTGTATGCTCCCACTCACTGGTCTCTTTAAAGGAAATATCCACCTTGTGACTCCACTCACTGGCCGGTTTATTAGAAACAAGAGCTTATGCTTCCACTCTCCGACAACTTTACTGAAAACACACACCTTGTGCTTTCACTCACTGACCAGTTTATTGGAAACACTCACCTTGTGTTTCCACTCTCTGGCCACTTTATTAGACACAACACTGTGATTCCACTCTCTACCAACTTTATTAGACACAATACTGTGATTCCACTCACTGGCCACTTTATTGGAACTATTCACCTTGTGCTTCCACTTACTGGCCACTTTATTAGAAACACCCATCTTGTGTTTTCACTCATTGACCGTTTTGTTGTAAACACCATAGAACCCAGTTTGTGAGGGATTGAATGGAAGGTTCTGGATCGAATTTGGCAGAGTTTGAGTTTGTTTTATTGTTTTTGCCTGAAGTGCTTAAAGAATTCCTGACCTTTGGCCCAGAGTCTTTGAGATGAACTGACCAGCTGATTCTTCCAGACAGAAAATCAATCCCGTTTCATTTTCACTGAGCTGGATTTTGGCGCCCCCCAGAGACACTCCCGCATAACAACCCCAAACGCTGTCAATTAGTATTTGACATAACTATCCCACACATCAACAATACTCACACAGCTCAGTAAATCAGGGGGAGCTCCGAAAGATGTCAGTGTCAGTGAAAAATGTCAGTGTCTCAATAACGTGTCATGTGCCCTTGAGCATCAGTTACAGCTTGACAACAGCGCCTCATGCTGTTCAGAAGTCGACTTGTGAAGCTGCTGAGGCACTGCATCCCACTCTTCTTGAAGGGCGGCCCTTAGGTCATTGAGGTCCTGGGGTACAGTTACAAGTCTCTACACGGCGACTCAGCTGATCCCATAGGTTTCCTATGGGATTCAGGTCTGGAGAAAGTGCAGGCCACTCCATTCGAGGTACCCCAGTCTCCAGCAGCCATTCCCTAATGATGCGACCTTGCTCAGATGGAGCATTGTTGTCCATGAAGATGAAATTAGGCCTGTGTTGTTCATGCAGAGGCACTGTACCATTCACAAAGTGTAGGGCAGTTCTGTACTGACTAGACACGTTTGCCCACACTGTAACACCACCACCACACTGTGACAACAGTAGCTAATGCATAGTGCTCTCCTTGATGTCTCCAACATCCCTTGCAGGTCATCTAGCACACCAGCCACGCTGATGTAAACGGTTTCGAATGGTCTGACGAGACACTTGGGTGCCTCTCACCTCTCTTAAATGTGCCTGGAGTTGAGTGGTATTCATCATCTGGTTCTGCAGGGCACTGTTCAAAATGAAGTGGTCATCAGTGTGGGATGTGGCCAAAGGACATCCATTTCTATGCCTTTCTGTGACTCTTCCAGTCTCTCTGTATCTCTGTTGCAACCTGCTGATGACACTCTTGACACTTCAAGCTCAGTGGCCACGTCTGTCTGAGAACATCCTGTTTGAAGCCTTGCAGTGGTGAGGTCCTTTTAATCAATTGTTAGGTGTCGTCTTGGTCTCATAATGTCAAAATGTGAACAGCATGATGAGGAGGACTGTTTAAATACAATTCTTATTGAACCAGGAAATTTATTGGTCGATTCATGGATCAAACATCTGTTGTGAATTTTGCCGCTAAACTCCTTGACAGAGAACAGCAAGCTGTGTAAAAAGTACTGAAACACTGAACAGTTGGACACGTGCATTCAAACGTTTTGGGAAGGTCACATTAAGTTCACCTGTAAAAGTTATAGTGTATTTTAGGTTCATTCTGACAATTCACC
>JBBPCX010068437.1:0-12243 GCA_037974365.1 Hydrocynus forskahlii | reverse complement strand
CCGAAAGAACCGGCTCTTCTTTGGGAGCCGTGCCACAAGAGCCGGCTCTCTGAAAAGAGCTGAACTTCCCATCACTATAGCCTGCGAAAGTAAAACATGAACTGTGTTCAGTCTCGTGAAAAAAAATAGGAATATCCATGCGCAACACTGACTACACTGACTATCAAACCTGTCTCTGCAGGATCACCAATAACTACGAAACCTGCAGTGGATAACAAACCAACCAGGCTGAGCACTTCAACCACAAGTTCCTTTCACACATCTAATGGTAAGTACAGCTCACTGATCCCAGATGAGTGTAAGATGCACTTTTTCATGTTTTTTGTTTTTTGTCCTTTTCCTGAAAATTCATAAACATTAATTATATTTATCTGGTGTTTCTCTCCAGTCAGTGACCTGTACAGTTAGGTCAACAAGGATTTGGCAAGGATTTTCCCTCTGTATTCCATCACAATTGATTTGAAATTAAACAATCAAGATGTGTCAGAAGTATAGAAATTCAGTTTTAATTTAAGGGGTTTGGCAAAGATACTGCATTATGGTCTCAAAAACTACCACCATTTTTCACAGAGTCGTTCCATTTTCTGAGGCTCAAAAGTAATTGGACATGTAACTGACAAGTACCTTCTTGGGCATGTGGGGTCGGCTCTCTTGTGGTTTCATGACTAATTAAGTACATACATCTAGAGCTGTTTCAAAGCACTAAGTTTGCAACGTGAGGTTCAAATAAGGGTCAGTGCACGTGAATGAGGTCATCATTAGTCTGAAAAAATAATAAACATATAAGAGATATCTAAAACCTTAGGAATGCCCAAATCAACAATTTGTTACATTCTACATCAAAATGTCTGGGAGACCATGGAAGAATCTCAGAATTCTTACCTTTGTGACGAAAAACCCCTTCACAATATCTGTCAGTACTACTATCAAGACAGGCCTTCATGAATGTAAATACAAACGGTTTATCACTATGTGCAAACTACTGGTAACACTGAAGAATGGGAGGGCCAGAAAACATCTTTAAAAGCCTTCCCAGTCCTAGAATAAGGTTCTTTGAACAGATCATCTTATACTAGAATGATGGGAAGGGAAAAGCATGGACAAAGAAAAGGACAGCTCATGAAGTGTATCACATGGAGGCAGTGTGGGAGGCAGTGTTACAGTATGAGCATGAATAACCAACTTGTTGGGTCAGCATGGGGTGGTGGTGGCCCAGTGGATAGGATACTTGCCTCTTGACCAAGGGGTCATGGGTTCAAAACCTCCCTTCAGCATACCACCACTGGGTTCCTGAGCAAGACCCCCTAAGTTGCTCCAGGCAGACTGTCCCCTGTACTTACGGAATGGAAGTCGCATTTGGATAAAAGCGTCTACTAAATGCTGGAAATGTACATGTATAGATGATGTGAATGCTGACAGAAGGAGCAGAATGAATTCTCTTTGCTCAGATTCAGCCAAATGCTGCAAGACTAACTGGAAGGTGCTTTACAGTGCAAGTGGATAATGACCCAAAACATACTATGAAAGCAACCCAAGAGTTTCTCAAGGTAAAGAATTGGGATGTTCTTTAATGACCTAGCCAATCGACGGATTTCAACTGAATAGAGCAGCTTTTCAGTTACTGGTGACAAGACTGAAGGTGGAAGAGTAACAAACAAGCAGCAAACAAAGGGGACAGCAGTAGAGGCTTCGGGAAGTTATGGGTTCCAGACTTCAGGCAGTCAATAACTGCAAAAGATTTTCATCCAAGTATTAAAACAACGTATATTTTATATTTCACTGTCCAATTACTTCAGAGCCAAGTGAAAAACAAGTAAAAATGAAAAATGTCTGCAATTTCTGAAGCTTCAATGCAATATATTTGTTAAACCCCTTGAAAGTCTTTACTTCCATTACATCTTGATAGTTTAAATATATTATGGCAGTATACAAAAATTGTTTTAATGTCTGAATACTTATGGACCTAACGGTATGAGTGTAATGCACAAAAATGCATTACCGTCATTATTATGGATCATTAATACATTTTGTCCAGCAGGGGGCTCAACAAAATCTACTGCAGTGATCAACACCCCAATTGGTCTGAACCCAGCAAGTTCCATTCAGCATGCCAGTGCTAAGCATATCATACATATCACCACAGCAAGATGCAGCTTTGTTGATACAATCACAATACTGATTTCATGGTTCCCCATGACTCCCACATGAAGGCAGGTGCTTTGGCAGACTTCCATTTCTTTTATTTATAATCATAACAAAACTAGCACGAGGGCTAGAAACAGGACTCAAGCTGAAACTGTGAACAAAAGGAGACAGGAGAAATATCAACCCAGAATGACAGTGGACCGACACCACAAACAAACTTAAATACCTCTGAGCACATCAGCAGCTGAAACACATAATAAACTAACTCAAACCCTGTGTGCTCAGGAATACCCCCAACAAAAGACCCGGGTGGCCTCTAGCAGCTGCCAACCGTCACAGTACCATGACATGACTGTACCCCCTCTCTACGGTGCCTTCCATGGCACCCAGAGACCCAACAACGGGCGGAGGTGGGGCAGGTGGAAAATCATCCTGTGGACCCCACCTGGCCACCTCTCAGTAGTGTCCATCCTGGCAGGCGCTCAACATGGCCAGGGCAGCCCGGGTGGGTCCCACGATCCCTTCCTTTGTCTCCTAAGATGAAGCCCCATCCAGGGAGCCCTGCCGTGTCCTCCAGGGCGGAGCCCCCTCCGGGGAGCCCCGCCGTGTCCTCGAGAACGGAGCCCCCTCCCGGGAGCCCTGTCGTATCCTCCAGAATGGACCCCCATCCGGGGAGACACGCAGTGTCCTTCTGGATGGAGCCTTCTACGGGGAGCCCGTCAGTGTCCTCCAGAACGGAGCACCCTACGAGGAGCCCCTCCGTGTCCTCCGGGACCGAGCTCCATCCTGGATCAAAATACCTCTGGGGAGCTACTCCATGCCCCCAGGTCCGAGTCCCCCTTCGGGGAGCTCCATGGAAGCTCTCTAAGACCCCCCCTAAAAAATTCTGGGGGAGACCCCCCAACCACACCCCCCTTCCAAGGGCACCCTTCCAGCATGCTAGGGGATCCTGGTCCCCTCCAAGGCATTGGCAGAATGTGCAGCAGCCCGGCTACTGGGGTTTTCGGCCCTCCTACGGGCATTAGAGGCACTGCTCTAAGCTTTAGCGCCCCTGTTCTAGGCTTTAGCACCCCTGCTACAGGCTTTAGCAGCCCTGCTACAGGCTTTAGCCACCCTGCTACAGGCTTTAGCCACCCTGCTACAGGCTTTAGCAGCCCTGCTACAGGCTTTAGCCACCCTGCTACAGGCTTTTGCCACCCTGCTACAGGCTTTAGCCACCCTGCTTCTGGCTTTAGCTGCCCTGCTACTGGTTTTAGTGCCCCGCTCTACACTTTAATGCCCCTGCTCTCCACTTTAGCACCCCGCTATGCTACCTGCCTTAGCCTCCGCTAATATGCTACATGCATGAGCCTCAGGCACTACGCTACCTGCGTTAGCCTCAGACACTATGCAACCTGAATTAGCCTAAGACAATATGCTACCTGCATTAGCCTGTGGCGCTACGCTACCTGCCTTAGCCTCAGGCATTACGCTACCTGCTTTAGCCCCAGCCGCAATGCTACCTGCATTTCGCCTGGGCGCTGCCACTGGGAAACACTTGGGCGTTGGTACTGGGAATGAGGCCTTGGCTTCCTGGTCTTGAACCACGACCGCAGCCTCGTTGCCCGGGAGCATTGCCTCATTGCTCTGGACCGCAGCTGCTTGGCTCTGGACTGTGACCGTGGCTGCTTGACTGTGGACCATGAGGCAGCTTCGTCACTCGGGAGTGGTGCCTTGTAGAGCAGCGAGACAGGCTGCGTGGCCCCGTGGCGAGGCGAGATGGGCTGCGTCGCCTCGTGGAGCAGTGAGACGGGCTGTGTGGCCTCACGGAGCAGCTATTGGCCGACAGCAGTGGCCAGCTCCACCACCAGGTCCGCAAACCTGTCTAACTGGCCCTGTTGCTCCTCAATTTGCTGCTGGATTGTCCTCGGCGCCAGTGGGAGGACTGGAAGAGCACCAAAGACTCCATCCCTCGTGGCTGGCTTCTGAGCTGGTGTGCTCAAGGTGGGCTTCACTGCCCGCTTCCTCCTAGCTGGTCAAGGGTCTTGGCAGGGCACCAGCAGGAAGACTGGAAGAGCACCAGGGACTCTATCCCCCATGGCTGGCTACTGAGCCGGCTGGCTGTCCTCAAGGCCGGCTTCCTCCTTGTTGGCTGCGGGGCTAGCCAGTTAGACGTGTAGGCAGCCATGTCTCACGCTATTAGCTCCTGGGAGAGCATGGAGAGCTCGGCCAGGAGCCACTACTTCTCCTCGGGCTCACATACCACTCTCGCCTTGTCTCCCACATGAAGGCAGGTACTTTGGCAGACTTCCATTTCAAATAACTAGAAACAGGACTCAAGCTGAAACTATAAACAAAAGGGGACAGGAGAAGCACCAACCCAGAATGACGGTGGACCGACACTGAGGTCCACCACAAACGGACTTAAATACTCAAAACAAAACCCCAAACCCCAATCAAAACACAAGCATTCCTTCTCCTGAGCACACCAGCAGCTGAAAAAATATAATCAACTAACTCAAACCCAGTGTGCCCAGGAATACCCCCAACAAAAACCCAAGCAGCCTCTAGCGGCCGCCAACTGTCACAGTACCATGACACAACAACTGATCTGTTTGTTTGATTTTTATTAACGTGATTGCATCAGCAATCACACTGTTTTTCTTAAAGGGGAGATATTATGCTAAACTCACGTTTTGCATGCCTTTGTATTTCAATTTGGTCTCTACTGCTCCTTCCAAGTGTAAAAAAAAAATCCATCCATTTTCTGTGAGCCAATTGAAAGATTTTGGTGTCAGGAATCATTTGCTTCTATGAGCCGTTTGGAAGGCTCCCTTATCCCTTATGACGTCAGGATAAGTAAATTTGCATAGAGCCACCACTCATCTGTCGAGCCTCCACACACTAGATTAGTTGATCTGCCATTTTTGTCTGCTGATTTTATGAGCACGCACAAGACACCGAGCGCTATGGCTACAGACAAAGGCAAGTCACTCATGAAGTGTTGTTCATCTTGCTCTGGGTCTGACTCGGAGTCAAACATATAGGGCTAGATAGCGTCTCTGTTTTCTGACATTTTCACGTGTGGTAAATGCGCAGCGTAATCATGGGATGGGTGGGGCGTGGCCAGCAACAGCTTATTTGCATAAAAGTGACAGAGCCTTTAAACAGGTAATTTTGAAAGGGACTGAAACTGTCAAGGATAAAGCCGGTGAGATCTCTTTATGTGTGAGTGATTTTGCGCCAAGAACTTCATGAACATGTTTTGTATGGCCCATAGACCTATTATAACTTGTCTAAAAAGAGGTATAATATGTCCCCTTTAAGTTGTATCACTATTATCATTATTAGTTGCGGTTGTACACAGCTAATCAATCAGTTTTTTGTGGTCAAGCTGGCTCTGTAATGTGTGGGGAAAGAGAGAGGATGGTTGAGTCAACTTCAAAATGTGTGTTGGAGAGAGAGTGTGTGATAAGGAAGCCGGAAAAGTACAAAATGTAAAAAGCGAAGAAACAAACGCAGAGTGAAACACAGCAGACTCAAAAAAAGACTTCAAAACACTAAAGCTCAGGTCAGGTATAAAAAGAAAAATGTGTGTCACTGGCCTTTCACACAATCATAAACACTACAGGTACAAAATATGTATTATATATAGGCACCGTGTGAAAACAGTGTTATAAACTCACATAATCAGGAACTGTAAAACTCAACTCAAAGCAGAAAAACAAGCCACAAAACCTCATTACAATACACATAAGTAGGGATAGACGTGATAAGCTAAAAGCTTTAATGTATAAACCGTACCTTACATGGAAGCTAAAACAGCAGGGAATTGGAGGTACACGGAAGACTGCAACACTCACCAAAATGTGTACGTGTGTACATTTTTATATGGATATATGTATAATGTGTATGTGTATTCATATATACATGTGTATGTATGTGTATATGCATATGTATGTGTTAGAGGTGTGAACCTTCACTGGTCTCACCATTCGATTCGATTACAATTAAGATTATCATGTTAATGATTCAATTCGATTCAATATCACAATGCATCCCATGAGTTTTTTACATTACTTCACATTGTTATGTTTTCAAATATAAGCAGTGAGATGTAAGCTCCTGTGTTTATTCAACAAAACTGGATAATGTACACAAAAATTGTGACCGTTACACTAAATTCTAAACAGAAATAAAGAATATGGACATAGCTTATCAAAATGTAAACAGAAATTGTGCCCATAACATTCAGTTGTAACCAAAATAAATAGTGTAGGCCTAGCCTACATCTTCAGTTAAAATGCTCAGTCTTCAAAAACAAAATATTCTGCAGTGCTATGATATACAAAATAAAATCTATAACACAAAAAATAACAGCACTGGACGCAGGAGACTTCCTGAAAGATTACAGAGATTAGTCAATGTTCAGCATTTGGGACTTTTGAATATGAACACCAAGTGAACAACATGCTCAAAATACAAAATAAGAACTACACAAAATAAAATATTTTGTGGAATTTGTAGGTTTGTGTTGAGCACCAGTTGATCTACATGCTCTGGTTTGAGAGTGTTTTTTTTCTCAGTGACAACATCTCCTACAATGGAGAAAACGCTCTACAGATCCGCTTGTGCTAGGGATACATAAGTATCGTTTTGACAGCTGAGAGAGGAGGGGAAATGTGGCCTCGTGCACCTGCCACCAATTCAAGGGGTTCTCAGTCAGAAGCAAGGATGACGCTTTGCAGTACCTATTAATTTCCTCTTCAGCCCTTGCATAGGGGTCTTGGGTTCTACTTTACCTTCAGCATTACTGAAAGACTGTCCCAGCAAACTCACGAGCAGCGATGAAGCCTTTCTTTTGGGAGAAGATTTTTTTCTTCCAGTTTCTGTTCCCTCAGGCACTTCAACCACTTTTGTCCACCCAGTAAGAATACACTCGTTCCGTGTTGGAAAAAATAGAAAATATAAAAAAGCAATAACTTAGCATATAGGCAGTCAGCCTATGCAACTGCTTCCACCTATTTAAGCATTTTTATTCAATCTTAAAACTTTTACTGTTATGATCATTTTATAATTGTATTGTATCATTTTATAATACTGTTATGATCAGTTTATAATTGTATAAATTTCACTGTATACATAATTTAATTATCTCCAAGGATACTGCCTCTTCAGTCACTTCTCTGAATACATCCAATCTCTCCTCCTCTGTTAGAAAAGGCAATCCTTTGAAGCGAGGATCCAGAGCAGAGGCTGTATGCCAGATCTTCTTCCCTGCCTCAGTGGTGTGCCTGTTCATGAAACCTGTTCTGACAGCATTCTTGATCTCGTGAACCATGGTTGAGTCTCTGATGGTGTCTGTCATGTTTTGGAGAAGTTGAGTGTTGAGAGGAGCAATGTGAGAGACGGTCCTCAGACATCAGCGTGGTCGCATCCTTCATTGGCTTTAATGCGCTCACAGCGTCCTCTGCATTTGACACGTCGGTTTCATTCAGTGTGCAGAGGTCTGACTCTCCTCTTCTGGTGATAGTAAGGTGGCACAAATTGCAGGTTGCTGTTCCAGAAACCTCTTAATCATGTCGTATGAACTGTTCCACCTTGTTAAAACAGCAGTAAGCAGTTTTTGATTTTTTAAGCCCAGGCATTACTGGTTCACTTTCAAAAGGTGGCTGGCTGTAGTGCTGCGATGGAAGAATGTCGATATACGTCAGATTCTTCCCAGAAGTCTAGCGAGTGTGGCCACTTTAAGCGTATTCAGCGTGTAGGCGAAGCATCTTATATGCTGTAATTTTCTGATTCGAGCTGCAACCAACATGTTTGAAGTATTGTCCGTCACGAGCACCACATCTTTATCTGATAGCTGCCATTCTTCCACAACATGAGACAGTAGCTCCGCCAGATGTCTGTGTGAGACTCATACAGAGCTCTTGTCTGCAGCACATGGGACATAATCTGCCAGTCCTCGCTAATGTAATATGCTGACACTGTAGCATAAGACTCTGTTGCCAGTGAAGTCCATGAATCACATGTTATTGCTGCTCGACTAGCTTTGCTCATTGATGCTGTGATCTGGTTTCTTTGTAAAGATCTGGTATAACCTTCTCTGTAAAGTGGTTGTGTGATGGGACCTTGTACCATGGCCGTATATCTTTTGCTATGAACGCTGCCACAGCCTGGGTTATTTTCTTCCCTTTCTCAGAGTTGGGCGGTATTGTTCCCAACATATTTAATTTTTGTGTGACTTGCTTTACATACCGCATGTGACTTGTTCAATTAATTAATCTGTTCATAAAATCCAAAATGTGTCCATTTGTTAAATGTCAGAATCGAGCCAGGGAGAATTCTTAGGCATTTTTTATCACTTTCATCAAAGTCAGAAGTATACATACACTAAGTTTATTGTGTCTTTAAACAAAAAAAAACTCCAGATGATTCCATTCTGAGTTTAAGAAGCTTCTGATAGGTCAGTTGATTCCAAGTGAGTTCATTGGTGGCACACCTGTGGATGCATATAAAGGCACACCTCAAACACAGAGCCTCTTTCTTCAACATCATGGGAAAATCAAGAGAAATCAACCAAGATCTCAGAAAAAGAATTGTGGACCTCCACAAGTGTGGCTCATCCTTAGGTGCTGTTTCCAGATGCCTGAAGGTCCCACGTTCATCCGTTCAGACAATAATACGCAAGTATAAAAATCATGGGAATGTACAACCATCGTACTGCGCAGGATGGAGACAGATTCTGAGTCCCAGAGAGGAACGTTTTTTGGTGCAAAATGTGTGAAGCAACCCCAGGACAACAGCAAAAGACCCTGTGAAGATGCTGGCTGAAACAGTAAAACAAGTCCTGGACCACCAGCTGAAAGGTTACTCAGGGAGGAGAAAGCCATTACTTCAAAACCACCATAAAAAAGCCAGACTACAGTTTGTAATCGCACATGGGGACAAAAATCTTAATTTCTTAATTGGTCTGACGAAACAAAAATCAAACTGTTCGGCCATAATTATAAACGGTATATTTGGAGGAAAAAGGGTGAAGCTTTGAAGCCCCAGAAGACCATCCCAACTGTGAAGTATGGGGATGGTAGTATAATGTGGGGCTGCTTTGCTGCAGAAGGGAGTGGTGCACTTCACAAAATAGATGACATCATGAGAAAAGAAAATTATGTGGATATATTGAAGCAACATCTGAAGACATCTGCCAGGAAGTTAAAGCTTGGGCGCAAATGGGTCTTCCAAATGGACAATGACCCCAAGCATACCTCCAAATTAGTTACAAAGTGGCTTAAGGATAACAAAGTCAAGGGATTGGAGTGGCCACACAAAGCCCTGATCTCAATCCCATTGAAAATTTGTGGGTGGCACTGAAAAGGCCTACAAACCTGACACAGTTACACCAGTTCTGTCAAGAGTAGTGGGCCAAAATTCCAGCAAACTATTGTAGAAAGCTTGTGGAAGGCAATTCTACCAAATACTAAGGAAGTATATGTAAATTTTTGACTGATGAATGTAATAAAAAGTAAAATACTCTCTCGCTTTATTCTGACATTTAACACATACAAAAAATATGTTAATATTTATTGATCTAAAACAGAAAAAGTTTACTCTGATGTAATGTTTGACAGTGAAGAAAAAAAGTTTTTTGTGTTTTGTTCTTGGTGAAATTGTATATCATCTAAAATTAGGAGGAATTAAAAATTTATCTCGTTCCACTTGGATGCTCCAATATCGTAATTACTGACTCAGTCAGTCTGCTTAAAGCAAAGCAGCCAAAACAAAGACACCTTGTATTAATTCTCATCTCTAAAGGGGAGTTCATGGTGGCAGCAATGGCACTGGTTGCGAGGGAAGTGGTGCCCTATGCCTTTCCCTGGCAGCGCCAGTCCTGGGGCTCCCTCTCGGGGCCAGTGTAGGTCCAGCTTCAGGCTCGAGGCCAAAGTGCCCAAATTCTCTTCAAGGCAATTCCCAAACCCTGCCTCTCCACTGCATGGTGCATATGACAGAATTCTTGCTTTACAATTTGGTGTCCATATAAATCAAATCAGATAATTTTGTATTTCTGTTTTAGATTGGAAGAGAAATACAAACAGAAATATGTTCAAATATTATTTCCTCAACAGTGGTCCTGTGGTCAGAACTGTCCAGTGATAAATGAGGCAACCTCACAGCCACGCTGTTGCTGCACCTAAATGTTCACTCCACAATAACAGAACATGAATAACAAAATAACAGAATGTGAACAGAATAGCTTAGTTATTCTCAGAATGACTCACAAAAACTTTGGATGTGTCCATGCTTGGGGTTCATCTTACTTTGCTGAATTGTGTTCTCTGTACTCACGGCTCATAGAGGAGAGTCAGTATTGCTGCTGTGATACTGCACTGACCTAAAACCCACACCTGAAACACTGACCTGGGAGAAATATAACACAGACAGAAACACATGGGAAGTGGTATTTAGTCAGTGAGCTGCAGTAAATTTCTTTCTACTCATATCCCCTCTGACTGAGGAGGATGTGGGAGTGTAAAGGTGAGATGTCAAAGCAAGTGGATACACAAGTGAAAGTGGTTCGCTATAAATAGTGAGCCACTTTCACGTTTTCTATTCAAAATTCAGATTTTAAATGTAAAGGAACTGTAATAAAATGGATAAACTGATTCAGTATATACTGTTTGTTGCAGATTCTCCACAGTCTCTGCCCTTCGTCCCCTTCGCCTTGGTGACTGTGGTCTTTCTCCATATTGTAGTAGCGGTGGTCTATTACACCAAGAGAACCAAAGGTACAAACTACACAACTGTGATAGCTGTGATAGTCATTCTGATGATCTTGTGTGTTCATTTATTCGCTGTTTGGTCTCCTTCAGATCCTGTCAGAGTTCACTACAGCACTACTGGTGGAGATGGAGTGGTTACTGTGGAAGACTGAAGTTCTGAAGCACTGTTATGTTTTCAGCAAAACATCTCAAAACATCTCAAATGATCGGTCCATGTTTCCACTTTCTCTGTCCATGTCTCTGTCCAGGTAGCAGCCAAACACACATTTTAACATACTTCTGCAGTTCTTTCATTTCTTGCTTTTGGTCCAGTGTTGGTTTGTTTGACTGCGTGTCGTTTGTGTCTTTGTATCAGCTGTAAAGCGGCTGTACCACGTACACCTGGCTCGCCACAGGAGGGAAGGAGGACCCAGAATCAGATCTGAGCCTTTTTAATCCTTCCATACCTTTTCTGATGTTATTGGACTGATCTTCTGGAGTTATCCTCTTTGTCAAAAGTATGAATTATTCTTTACAAATTCAATTTTTGCCTGATTTTGTGTGTGTTAAAGTCTATTGTTCAGTTAAAAAATACAGTTCTTTTTGTTTCTCAATCATATGAAGTTCTACCGGACAAAAGCCTTATGTTTTTTTTACTGTAGTGCATCACACTGTTCGTTTAAATATAGTTTCTGTTCAAGCAGCTACTTACTGGCTAGTCACTCAAGATTTCATACATATTTTACATAGATTTTGATTTAGTAAATATGTTATATTCAGAATTCATTGCTTGATGTTCCCTTTTAAATATAAAAGTTTTCTGGTAAAAATAATATCAATCGCAATGATGATTATTATTATCCCAAAATGACCAAAAAGATGTCAATCTCTTGTCTCTCCAACTTGTCCAGAATGATGTTGATAATAAAAACAACTAATGATTCAAAATTACTAATGATTCCTTCTGATTCTGAGAAAGTCACTTTGGAAGCAAATTTTCATAAATTTTCTTTGTTTCTTGCTCACAATATCCATCATATTTCTGTAACATTAAATGTGAATGTACAATCATCTTTTACTTTCGGCTGCTCCTGATTAGGGGTCACCACAGCAGATCAACCATCTCCATTTCCTTCTGTCCTCTGCATCTTCCTCTCTCACACTGCCTGCATGTCCTCCCTCCCCAGCTCCATGAACCTCCTGCTAGACCTTCATCTCCTCTTCCCTGCAGCTCCGTCCTCAGCATCCTTCTCCCAACACACTCAGTCTCTCCTCAACATCCTTCTCCCAACATCCTCCTCCCAACACACTCAGAGTCTCTCCTCAACATCCTCCTCCCAACACACTCAGTCTCTCCTCAACA
>JBBPCX010068436.1:4453-36389 GCA_037974365.1 Hydrocynus forskahlii | reverse complement strand
ACACACACACACACACACACACACACACACACACACACACACGCACACACACACACACACACACACACACACACACTAACTGTCATTTTGAGCCCTCAGTGTTTAGTCAGAGCTCAGACTGCTGCTTGCTACTGATTACACCTTATCACACCGTGTGTGTGTGAGTGTGTGCTTGAATTGCTACAGTTTACTAACCATAACTTATTCTCCTGTCTTCACCTCAGTGTTTCCCCCAGAATCACCCCCCCGTCTCTCTCTCTCTGTCTCTGTCTCTCTCTCTCTCTTTCTTTCTCTGTCTCTCATGTGCATGCATGAGCATCTGGAGCAGCAGAGCGTGTTGTGAGTGAGAGCGCACCATTGTGTTTTGAGTAGTTTGGTGCTTGTGTGTCTTTGTTTCACTGACTCCGACCGATGTGCAGTGCCGTTGTGGCCGCTGACGCTGAGGATAGTTTTTCCTGTCTAAGGCATGGCTGTATATGTGTCCCCACCCTGCAGTTTATGTGGAGGACTGTCTGCTTGCGGTCAGCCAAGAAGTCAGAGCCGCGAATATTAAATTAAATATTAAATTAAATTCAGAATAAATGATGAATTTGCTACAGTTTAGGTCTTGAAGTCAATGGTTGGACTTCGGAAAAGCACACATTAAACTGCTTTTACACATTCCAGAAGCAATTTACAAAACAGGATTAAAAGACCCGAGGATGAGATCATGACGCTGTGCACTTCAGGAGCGGAGCGCGGCAGTGTGAGGCCCTGGAGAGGAACAAACCACTGCTGAAAAATCTCCTGGAGGGGTTGGGGTGCTAATCCAGGCTCACTACACACAGCATGCTGATATGGATGCCCCCACAGTTTATTTCTATGGATTAGGAAAAAAAAAAACAGTGGAGAAAGGAAGCCTTTCCGCCCCTTGAACCTTCCAAATGGTTCCAAACAAGCCTTTGATAAAAGTGAAATTTTGTGACACTCAGATGAGAATCTTTATTAGGCTGAGAGCTGTGACCCAACAGTGGCCAGTAGCTTCCTTCGAGACCTTCCATGTCTACCAGACAAGGTCGCAATGTGCTGGACAAGCATTTGACCATGGATGAAATCACTGCTGATGTTTGCAAAGTACTGGCTAATTGGCTGAAAAATGTATTTTGACAGTGGTTTACAGTGATCAGACTCGCTGCATACCAGAGTGTTAAATTTTTTATTTGACCAGAGAAATTGTACCATTTCTGAAAGAGCAATGCATGGACATAGGTCTTGATTCACTGGACCAAGAAAAAGCATTTCACAGAATGGATCATACTATTCTGTTCAAGACCCTTAGATCATTTAGTTTTGGGCCAAAGTTTATGTCTTATATCAGACTCCTAATTACTGTTGTATTCAGCTTGTTGAAAATTAACAGCTCTCTTACTAGGCCTTTCCCATGTTCCAAAGGGATACGGCAGGGTTGTGGTTCATCAAGGCTTCTCTATGTGTACATTTACAGCATTTAGCAGGCGCTCTTGTCCAGAGCGACGTACATCAGTGCTTAAGTAGTGTACGTCTGTTCTTTATACCTGTAAAGCTAAACTAAAATCAACACCTGCTTTTTACCAAATTACTGCAGGTAAGTTACACACCTTAACAAACCCTGTCAAAAGACAAAAAGTCAGAGGTAATACACAAATAGGGAAAAACAGTTAAGAGGGTAGGGGCCTGAGGAATTTGTTAAATATATAGGAAAAGATGTAAAAGAGATAAACAAGAGTACTGGTTAGTCACCAAGGTGCTCCTTGAAGAGGTGGGTCTTCAGCGAGGGACTCCGCAGATCTGATTGCAAGAGGGAGTTCGTTCCACCGCTGGGGGGCCAAGACTGAAAAGCGTCTTGATGCATGTCGTCCTCTTCTTTTGAGCAGCGGAGGTTCCAGACGAGCCGTGCTTGAAGCTCTGAGAGGACGAGAAATGACGCTGCTTGATCAGTGCAGACAAGTAAGGAGGTACAAGTCCGCTCTTGACCTTGAAGGCAAGTGTTAAGGTTTTGAACTCAATACGAGCGGCCACAGGGAGCCAGTGAAGGTTCTGTAGTAGAGGCGTGTTGTTTGAGAATTTACGAACATTGAAGACTGACCTCGAAGCTGCATTCTGAATCAGCTGAAGTGTCTCGTTACCTTCAGTGGAAGTCCAGCCAGTAGGAAGTTGCAGTAGTCCAGTTTAGAGATGACCAGAGACTGGACAGTTAATTGCGTGGCTTCAGTGGTGAGAAAGGTTCAGATTCTTCTGATGTTATAAGGAGGGTATCTGCATGTTCTGGAGACGTGGTCAGCGTGCGACAGGAATGTTCTTCATGTAGCATGACACCAAGATTTCTTACCTTCTTTGAGGGGATGATAACAAAATTCTCAAAAGAAACGGTGAGGTCGTGGCTTGGTGATGGACTCCCTTTGATGAAAAGAAGCTCAGTTTTGTTCGGATTCAGATTGAGGTGGTGGGCCACCATCCACGAGGAGATGTCAGCCAAACAGTCTGAGATGCAGGTCGAGACCTGATCATCAGTGGAGGTGAAAGAGAGAATAAATTGAGTGTCATCTGCATGAAAGTGGTATCTCTATTCCCTGTTAGCTGCTGTAGCGTCGTACGCCGATGTCTCCTGGGAGTACTGGTTCCTGGTGCTGTGCCAGCGAGGGGAATCATTGGCATCAATGTTTTTGCCTGTACAGACATGGAGGCACGGACAGCACTTTTCGACTGTTTCCCATGAACCATATCAACATGTGTTGACTGGGCTAAGAGCACCATGTACCTGCCTGGACTGTGGTCTGGGAAGGGTCCGCTCCAGCCACGTAGCACACGGCTGGTAGCTCTGCACAGTGCGCTTCTGTCTCAGTGACTGTATACTCTGTGTTTCCTCCCCTCTGTCTCTACAGGCATAGAAGGTGTGTAGCCGTCCCCACTAGCGACAATAATAGTGGGACGACTGGACCGGCCTCTGTTGCTCTCAGGCCTCTGAACTTCTCGTAACTCAGCGAGGTGGCTGAGTCTTCCCTCCCTGAAGCTTGGGTTCCTATTTGGACTGAAGGTCCTCCAGGAACAACCCTGTATTAGAAGTTTGGTTTTGTTTTGGAGCTCAGCGAGCTCAACCACTCGTATTGTCTTCATTAAAACTCCTTTGTTCACGAAAGCTGATTCCTGCAATTTTGTCCTTCTAGTAAGCCCGAAATGACAGATGGGGCCTCGGTTCTTTTTCTGTTCACACGTTAGTTCCTCATCCAACCTGCCGCGGCTGCCTCTTCACGTTCCCCATTCTTGGGAATTTTTTTCTCTATAAGGGTACATGATTAAAAGCTCTACCAAACTTCTGCATTTTCCACAAATGTCTATGCTACTATTGTTCTTCAGCTGATAGAGAGCAAGAATGCTTTGAGGCTCCGTAACTTAGTAGAAAAACTTGATCTTGGCAAGAATTTCTAGGCCCATTTATTTATTTATTTGTTTGTTTGTTTGTTTGTTTGTTTTCATTTTTTATTATTTTTATTTTTTATTATTTTTATCATTTATTTGGATTTATTAGATTATTTCTTTTTTGTCAGTTGGTTTCCCGGGGCTGTGCCATGTGATGTACCTATGGCAAGCCTAGAGGGCGAAAACCAGGAGCGTTTTGTGTTCATAACACACGGGTTAACTGAACGGTGCCGCGCATATAAAGCAAACCGGGCTGAAGGTGGTCTCAGTATGATTAATTTCAGAGGGGTCTGAGTTTGTTTGGCGTGTTCACATATATGCAAAAAATGCTGACTAATCAATCTGAGTTTGCTTTAAGGGCTGAAACGGACCGTGTGAAAACACCCTAATTGGCCAATTTTTTAATTGGTCAAGCAAAACCCTCCATCTGGAGCACTTTTAAAATGTGTTGGGATGGACAGGATGTTAATATTAATAGGGGTTTTGGTTGAGTCACGTATTCGGGTGGCCTTTGCTTTTTATGAACGCATAGAAAACTTACCTTTTGTAAAAATGGAATAAAGGTGTTTAAAAGTCAAAGGTCTCTCTCTCTCTTTCTCTCTCTCTCTCTGTAGAGTACAGTGTGGAGGTTCTGCGCGGGTTGAGTGGTGAGGTGATCTGGAGTCGTCCTCTGAAGGAACCCGTATCGTTTGTCCAGTGTGGTCTGCAGAGAGAAAGTTCTCCACCCGTCTGTCTGCTCATCAGTCCGTCACAGCTCACCGCTCTCAACGCAACCTCAGGTGACTCCGGCACTGCCCGGCTCGGTATCTCCTCGTTTGTTTAGCTTCTGTCCGTCTTTGGAAGGTTCTGTGTGAAGAACCCACGTCACTCACTGGCCAGTTTATTAGAAACAACACCACCCTGTGGTCAGAAAGTGAATGTAATGAGGACAGCTGATTAATTAGCTGATGGTTGAATCTGTTACTGATGACTGTGATTAGCTGAGTGTACTGATTATTGATTGGTTCAGGTAAGGCACTGTGGGCTGTGTCAGTGAAGGAGGCGGAGTCTCGGGCTGTAGCTGTTCCAAGCCTGGAGGGCGGCGCTGTTCCAGACTTGTTGATCGCTGCCCTGCCACCAGACGGAGTGAGACACACACACACACACATACCAGCTCACACTCACATCCTTACTGTGTTGTTTTATCTCTGAGGGCTTTGAAATGACGTTTCTGCCTAAATTCTAGAACTCGGATCTAGCCCTCATACTGCACTCCGGGAGGGATGGCGCCCCCATCGGGCAGCCAGTCAACTTCAACCTTACCGCACAGGGAAAGCTGATTGGTCCATTACTGCACGAAACTGCCGTGGGAGCGTACTACATCCTGTTTGGTTTGGGTAAGAAGGGCAGGACCCCCCCCACACACACACACACACAGAGAAATTCACACACATACACGCCCATACACACTCGGGCAGTTAGACTGAATAAATACCAAAAATTGCAGTTATAATAACCGGAGGGTCAGATGCAGATGAGGTAGACCTGGAGTGTGTTGTGTGTTGTTGTGTACAGGCACCGTTGAGGCCGTCTCTCTGAGGGACATCTACAGAAAGGCCACGGGCAGGACGGCCCTCCCCCGCCCCCTCTACCTGCAGGACCCCGTCTGGGAAAAACAGAGGAAGAACAACCAGTCCAGTCTAATACACATCTACAGGTTCAACACACACTCACACAGGACGGTCAGATAGAGGACATATAAAACATCTCTCACACACACAGAGGTTCTAAAATGAGACTTATCTGATGTGGGCAGAATGGGTAGGGATAAATTGATGTTGGCTCAATAGGTGAATACATGCATATGTGCTGACTTTTGTGATGTCACAAAACCCATGAAAAACGTAAAACCAGTGAGGATAATTTGGCCCTATAATCAATTTAATAAATAATATAATATAAATAATAATTATAAATAATAGTTTTTCTGTGCTGTTAAGGGCTATTTTTTCCTCTCTTTGTCAGTGGTCCTGAGCAGGCTGAGTATCTGCTGCCCCTGGTGGCTGGAGTGTGTAATAACCGTGATAACCTGGACCCTCAGTCGAGCCGGAATTCCAGCCACAGTGACTGGGTTCTGCTGAGCTCCGTCAACAAGATTTCCATCATCAGAGAGAGGGACACACAGACGGCCTGGACTCTCAACTCCTCCGTCCTGCACAGGTACCACCAGGAGAGTGTGTGTGTGTGTGTGTGTGTGTGTGTGTGTGTGTGTGTGTGTGTGTGTGTGTGTGTGTGTAAGATCATTAAATGTGCCAGGGTCAAATAACTGGCAGGCAGGTTGTGAGACACCTGCTGTGAAATCAGGACCTGACCCAAACTTGTATGTGGTGCGGGGGGGCCTTAATGCTGATGCCTGGTGGGCATTCGGGGAATGGAGTGATGGTGACTTGAGCAGCGATGCTGCAGTTAGTGGCAGCTGAACTGCAGGGAGCGCTCTGGCAGCACTAGGAGTGGTTTTAGGTGGTGAATGTATCTCTCCCATTAGCAGAACATCCAGGGCGCTGTGGCAGCACTGGTTTTGGATGGTGGGTGTGTTCACTGCGCTATAACAAGTGTCTGGATGCATCCCAGAACCTCCTGAAGGGTTTTAAGTGATTCGGATTAAAATCTGGTTTAAAAGCGTCACGTTCAAACTGGCATGAGTAATGTGGATTAGATTAATCCAGATTTCATCCTGATACATGCATCAGGATGAGGAGAACCCAAGAGACCCAAACGTGTGGTCATGGGTGGAGTTTGGATTTTGACACATATTTACCCCCCCTTCGACTCTCTCTCGCTCTCTCTCTCTCTCTCTCTCTCATCTCTCTCTCTCTCTAGCCGTCCTGCTGTGGGTCACTTTAATGATGATGGAGTGCCTGACCTGCTTATCCAGCAATCTACCAACGGAGTCCGAAAGGTGACACACACGCACCTGCACCTGCTGACACACACACTTTGACCTGGTGACACCTGGTGATAACTGCTGACATCGTCTCTCTTACTCACTCTCACTCTCTCTCACTCTCACTCTCTCTCTCTTTCTCTCTCTCTTTCTCTCTCAGGTTCAGGTTATTGATGGAGCTAAGGGTGTGTGTCTGTGGGAGGCAGAGTTTATGAATCCTCGTCTGGCTCTGGAAGGTTCCTCCATTCTGACCTCAGCCAGCCAGTCTGTGTTTCTGTTCTGGGCGGGGGAACCCCTCCCCCCCAGCAGGAACGCCTCTAAGGCAAGACTCAGACAGCCTCATGGCGCCCCCTCATGGAGTTTATACCTGTTTTACTGTTTGTCAAGAATGTACCGTTTAATCCAATGTACCATTCTTACACAACACAAATATTCCAAATGCATGAATTCCCACAGGATTAATATTCTGGAGTAAAAATGTCATATAATATGAAGATGGAAGGAAAATAGAAAGTTTAGTATGTTTTTTGTTCTGGTGTGTGTGTAAACAGGTGAGCACACCTGAGCCAGTGCTCCGCAGGCTGTTCCTCCTGCACCCGGCATATCCCACAATCCTCCAGCAGCTCATCAGCACCACCGACACAGCACTAACAGCTACAGGTGACACAAACACACACACACACACACACCAGCCTAAAGCCCAGTGTTCTGCTTGCTCAGTTTTCATGATTTTACACATTAAGTTTCTCTCACTACATTACCCAGCATGCATTCACATGTACATTATGCCATCAGTGAGAAACCAGCAGTGTCAGCCAAGCCTAGCCACTGAGCTACATGCTAATAAACACAGCCAGGCTCTTGTTAGTGTATCGGAAACAGAGAGACAAGTTTTTGGACAAAAACAGGAGCCAGACTGAGCTAACCAGCAGCATTCAGCCTTCAGTCCGTTGCGTTTGAGTTTTGAGTCCATTCTCTCCTTTTTAATGGCGATCTAAAGGCTGTATTTTAACAGTTTAAAACTCCAAAACCCACCAAAAGCAGATGTCGCTCCTCCCAACTTTGACATGCTACCAGTCAAAAGTTTTAGAACACCACACGTTTTTGCCGTTTATCCATTTATTTAATAAATTGCAGATTTGTATTCTTGTTAAGCACTGAAAAGTTGTTGAGTAAACAACTATAAATTAAAATATGTAAAATATAACAAGTTTCATTCATAAGATACAAGAATCTGTGACAGCACATGTCTGACATCCTATTAACTGGTTGTGTGGCGATTCAGAGTCAAATTCTAGACTGTCCTTTAACTGTAAATGCAGTTGTTAACTTTTTCATCACGTGATATCTTTTTAAATGTTTAACACTAGCAGTAATAAAAAAAAAAACAATACATTTCTGACTAATTAAGGAACTCATATGTTGAACATACTGTAAATGTATTTGTTAGCAAAGAATATTGAGCATGTTTTTAGTAAATATACTGTGATTAACATGCAGGTGTAGAAAACTTCAGCATGTGCCAAAACTTTTGACTGGTAGTGTGCATCAACAGAAGGTTTCCTGCACTTTAAACTGCAAACTGTCTCTGTGACTCTACTGTTGGACGAGAGCAGGCATGTTTGTAAACAGATTTAATAACTTTATTCTGGGGGAGGTATTTTTTCTGTTGGCGTGATCTTTAGATGGTGTCAGGTGTGTTCAGGCAGGTACAGATGGACTGAGTTTGTCCTCTATCCTCCTCAGTAAGTTATCAGGAGGTGCAGAAGGACGCCTCCTATGTGGTGGTCCTGTCCCGGCCCGAGTCCGGTTTGGCTCTGGGCGCTCAGGTGGTGAAGAGTCTGAGCGTGAGAGCGGCTCTGCGGTCAGCGCTGACTGTCCGACTGGGGCAGAACAGCAAAGCCAGCGTCCCGAACTCACCCAGCACCTTCCAGATCAACAAGTTTTTCAGACAGCTCTCCTTCAGACAGCAGGTGAGACACGCACACATACACACACATACAAACACACATACATACATACACACACATACATAGATACACGCATACACATATGCACACCTACACACCCTTGCACACTTACACACACACACATATACATACACACACATATATACATACACACACACACATACGCACACATACATATGCACAAATACACACACACACACACATACATACATACGCACACATACATACACATGTGCAGTGTAACTCATCGTTTTTTATCTGTATGTTTTTGAATGTTAGTCTCATCCCCTCATCACCTGCTGCTGTCTCATTTGATTGCATTCATCATATTTTCATGGCACAGACACGGTCACTTTTCATAACCACTTGCACTAATAATGTGTTATTTTATTATATCTGTTATAGTTATTTGTTAGTTACTTTCTTATTCCGTTTGCACTATTACTACTGTTTTTCTGTTTTTATTTTTAACTCTTTATTGTCTTATCTTTATTCGTCTTGTGGCACTGAAGATGTTTATGACAAAAGAATTTCCCCGGGAATAAAGAAAGTTTTATCTTATCTTATACACACACACACATATTCTTACACATACAAACACATATATGCACACACATACATACACATATACATACCCAAATATAAGCATATACGTACACACAGACACACATGTATCCACGTACACATACACAAACCGCACGCACTCACATGCACATACATGCATATACACATACAAGCACACACACACACTTTGTAAACATGGTTCTGTTTGCCTCCACAGTGAGAGTCTGGCAGTTCCTTCATCTCCTCCCACTTCCACTTGCCCACATCTCCGCTTCCAGTCCTGTACAGCCGCAGCTGTGAGATCTGAGCACATTCCACATTCTATTTCTGTTTTAATTGATTTTGTAAGTGTGTGAGAGTGAATGTATTTATTGGTATTTATTTTCTGAGCTGGCGATTAGGTCAGCCTCAACTTGAACACAGAACTGACCAGAAAGACCACTAATGGGTACGAGATCCGCTGGGGAGAACCTGAAGAGTCTTGTGTTTATTTGGGAAACTGTAGACGAGGTCAGACTGCACTGAACTCCATTTAGATGTAAATATCGTTCTTAATGCAGAGTCTTCAGACGCGCATTGAGAGCCGCTTTACAAACCTGCTTTTGCTTCGGCGTGGATCTTTCATCTCCTTGGCCTCCTACCCAGGCCTGCTCTATTCCTCTAGCTGATGTTCATGTTCTTCTCTCTCTGGCTGAATGTGATGGTGTGTAGACTTGGCTGTTGATGTACTGTACACCTGTTTTTTGAACTCTTAAGCACTGGAAACCTCCTTGTGCTGCTGTCGAGGAGCAATATTTCTAAATCTCTGCAGTATTTTTAAGTTACAGCCGAACAACTGAACAATAAAAATACACTGCTACTAACTGTCCATGCGTTTATTGTGCTCACTCAATTCACATTTACACTCATGTTCATGATCTGACAAATTAGATCACAACAATACAAGTACTCCTATAATTAAGATAAGATAAACCTTTATTAGTCCCACAAGTTGGAAATTTGCTTTGTCATGTCAAAGTGGACAGTACAAAGTTAAGAGCAGCAAAAAAAAAACTACAAAAAAAAATAGAAAAGAATTAAATACTATATCAACAGTATAGTATAAAATATAATATATATAACAGTATAGTATACAATCTAGAAATATAAAATCTGGACATGTGATTTGTAAAATATACATATAAGTAAACTATATGTAGACAAAGAAGTATGTATGTATGTACACAATGAGTATATGTGTGTGTATATATATATATATATATATATATATATATATATATGTATAGTGTATATGTAAGTAGATGTTTTTAAAATATTTTAGATGTTTTTAAAATATATCGACATATTTTCATACGAGATGTTCGATCACACAACATCATTTATTTCGAGAATAAAGCAGAGTAAAGTTTTCTGTAAAGAATGCCGAAAACATGTTCCAACGAAAGGTTCGAGCACGACTGATCTCTTCCACCACTGACAGCAGCGCCATAAAGTACAGTATGATGAGTGTGTTAAACTGCGTGCTGCAACACAGTCTGTGAAGCCTCGTGCCCCGAAACAAACCACCGTACAAAATTCGTTTACTCATTATGTGGCTTATGTAAAAAAAGAGTAAGAAATGAGGCAATATTACTAAAGCAGTGGCCACATCGCTAAGGACATGGTCCCAATCGCGGCTGTCGAACAGAACGGCTTCATACAGCTACTAAAACCGATGTGAGAGCGAGCCTCGCTGCCCGGCTGGCAAAAGTGTCTCACTTTGCACTGACCACCGACATGTGGTCCAGCTACAAGACCGTGACAATACATTTCATGGAAGACTGGGACATGAAAAGTGCCTGTCTGTTGTTATTTATGTTTTAAATATTTGACTTATTTGAGATTTGTACAGGATACACTGACCAGGAGTCAGTTTTGTTGTTTGTACAGGTTATCGTAAAAGAGGAAGCACTTTGACACTCGTTATTTTTGCTCTGTATTAGTTATATATACATTTTATTTTTAATCAGAGAGCATTTTTATTTTATTATATATTTAAGTTTGTTTTTAATAAAAGTGCCTCTGTGACAGTTGGTACATGTGGCTTTGACCCGGAATTGTTTTTTTGTTATTACTTCACAGAAAATAATATTGAGATATATATCGTATATCGCCATTTACCCAAAAATATCGAGATATGATTTTTGGTCCATATCACCCAGCCCTAAACATGTCCATGATCAGTGTTCATCAGAGGGTAAAATATGAGTTACCACCTAGATGGGCTAGACATGGGGCTGGTTTACTTTAAAGTTTTTAATCAGATTTACTGTTTTAACGATGCAGGTTTGGTTTCAAAAGAGTCTTTAATCAGATTTACCGTTTTAAACAGTGCATGTTTAATTTAATAGGAGTTTTTAATCAGATTAGCTGTTTTAACGGTGCAGATTTAACAGGATTTTAAAAATCAGATTTACTGTTTTAACGGTGCAGGTTTAAATTACATGGTGTTTTTTTTTAATCAGATTTACTGTTATTGACAGTGCAGGTTTAATTTAAAGGGAGTTTTAAAATCAAATTTGCTATTTTAAACAATGAAGGTTAATTCAAAGGGAGTTTTTAATCGGATTTTCTGTTTTAAACAGTGCTGGTTTAATTTAAAGGGGGGGGGTTGTATTGTTTAAACTATGCAGTAGTTTTTAATTAGATTTACTGTTAAACATTGCGAGTTTGTTTTAAAGGTTTTTTTTAAATCGGAGTTAGTGCTTTTAACAGTGCAGGTTTGTTTTAAAATGTGTTTTTAATTAGATTTACTGGTTTACACAGTGCCAATTTAATTTAAAGGGAGTTTTAAATCAGATTTACTGTTTCAAGCTGGTCGCTGTTAGCGGTTGTATTCAGGCGGGCGCTGGGACAGCCCGGTGGTCCTGGGGGTGTAGGTTTTAGCAGGTGCCGGTGCACACAGGAGACAGACAGAGGACCAGGATGGCGGCAGCGCTGCGGCTCGTTACGGCTGTCCTCAGACGAACCGGGACCGGGTTTTTCCCGGGGAGCAGCGCCCGGACTCCCGGGGCCGCACTGACTCTCAGCCGCACCGCCGTTTGCACCTCCTCCGGGGCCGTGCTGCCCAAACCCAGGAAGGTAAGACCACCACTCACTGACGGTCTGTCTGTCTGTCTTTCTATGTATCTGTCTGTCCGCGTTTGTGTGTCTATCGGTCTGTCTGACTGATGGTCTTTCCGAGTATCTGTCCATTTGCTGGTGTTTTGTTTGGTTAGCCCCGCCCCCTGCTCTGGGATTGGCTGGTTATATTTAGATAAAAAGAAAAACATCCCAAATTTATCTCTGCAGTGAGGGTCGGTATTCAGAACCCCCACCCTCCTTCATCTGCAGGACCTGATCCAGGAGCAGCAGGAACTCGCCCAGGTGTGTCAAAGCAGGTGCTGCAGCCTGGTTTCAGCTCAGCAGTCCATCATCGTTTCTGCAGGCAGATTAAAGGGCCCATATCAGGGATAAACCCATTCTCTAGAGTTTGGGAAAGGGGTGTGAAGTGTGTTCTGGTTTTGATGGCCACTCTGCGATTCATTTGGTCCAGATAAGGAAATAATTAAAACAGGAGCCTGTTTCTGATGTCTTGTTTTTGTGATGTCACTAAAAACAAGTACATTTGCATATGTGAGATGATCAGTAAACTCTTGCCTCCCCCAGACCCCATTCGGCCTGATGCGGATCGGCCTGGTGGTGGCACCCTTCCTGTATGTGGGGACGCTGATCAGCAAAAACTTCGCTGCTCTCCTGGAGGAGCACGACATCTTTGTCCCTGAGGATGATGATGATGATGACTGAGCTCAGGTGAGAGAGGAGTTTAAAATGAGACCCCTTTGATTAAAATAATGCAATAACTGCAGGCAAATCATGTTAATTACATGCAGGTGCAAATTTGTGTGATTAATGCAAAATAATTAAAATGAATTGTAAACTATGCAAATTGCACACTTAATTGCAATTAACTGTCATGAATAATGCAATTAATTGCAATTAATGAAGCAAATGAGGGTGCTAAATAAAAATGTGGTAAGCTTTTGTAAACCAGGTCTAGGGTATTGATTTACAGAGCGCTGTGGGATTATAATCCATTGCTGTAACTGTGTGTGTGTGCAGATAACCTGAAGCTGAAGATGCGGCTAGAGTGTGAAAACTATATTGCGGAGGCAGTGGAGCATCTCATCATTTCTCAAATGCTGCTTTAGTGATCCTACCGTGTGTGTGTGTGTGTGTGTGTGTGTGTGTGTGTGTGTGTGTGTGTGTGTGTGTGTGTGTATTTAACGGAACTGTGCTCTTCTACTGTCTGCGTGAAGCTCAATAAAGTCCTCACTGGAGGCCCTGTCTATACTCGAGCTGTGTGATTTGTAGTGAGGCTCCTTGAGCAGGGCTGTTTTTGTTTACTACTACTATTGATTTATCACTCTTTATTGTTCTTTAATGTTCTAGAGGTACTGTTACACTCCTGCTGCAAACCCCCCACTGTAACAGAAAATGGAAAATAAACTGCACTTATGTGCTCCAGTCACTCACTGTTGTATGAAGGAAGTTGATCTTTACTGATTTTCTAAAACACCCTGCAGTCAAAGAAGCACCAGTCATTCTGTTTAGGCCCACAGGCTTTAAGGCATGAACAGAGGAGGATTAGACTGGGTTCTTTGTTCTGGAGAAACTCCCAAGTCTGGACTGTTCTCAGTGGAGGTGGAACCAGACCTCTGCTTCTAAAAGCTCCACACAAAGTTTCTTTATCAGATGGTCACGGTTGCACCACGTGATGTCAGACGTAATTCTATCAGTTTTGAGAAGCTTTTGATCCTAAAACTAAACCCATTCATGGTGCAGGGCATCGTGAGGCCAAATAGTCCCCGAAGAAAAGAATTTAGTTCTGATTCTCCACTATTTTACCATCATCATCATCCATCTAAACACTCAGCACTTGGGAAAGCGCTGCTCTTGGAGTAACAGGAACCAGTCAAATGTAACAATCATGAATAATTAATAAGGGCTTGGCCTCATCGTTGGTCATAATTGGAGATCAGAGCCACAGCAGAATAGTTTCAATTTAAAACATGAACATTGATTGAGGAATGTATTATTCAATTTGTATTTAAGTGTTGGACAGAGTAGCTTTGAACGTTGTATGCACTCAGGTTTTCACTGTTTATAATTTCTTTAAGGGCTGATCTGGTCACAGTCCTGGGGAGTTCTGAACATTTTTGTTTTTTTGACAGACGTCCAGCACACAAAGAGCCGACTCATTAGCTACTGAGCTGAATCAGGCGAGGTTGATGGTGGGCAGCATAAAAACGTGCGCAGGACTGGCTGGGAGTAGAGAAACCTGCGTTCAGGGAAGACCAGGTCATTTTGTTTAGGCCCACAGGCTTTACGTTAAAGGGCCCATATCATTAACATTAAACTCTAGCATTCACTTTTTCCGTGCTGAATAAGGATTTTGACACACTGTTTGCTCCACCCTCTAAGCTGTAATAACATCCTGTTTTGAATTATGGTTTTTGCGATGCCACAATTAACCCAAACACACATCTATGAGCTGACAGTTCACACTCACTGTTTATAAGAGATGTTTCAGTGTGAAGTACTTTGTGATTGAGGCCCACTATAGAGCAGCCGATCAAAAAAGAGCTCATTTACACATCAGTCTTACTTACATCAGGCAGCTGGATGGCCTAGTGGTTAGGGCCTTGGCCCTGCCATTAGAAGGTTGGGGGTTTGTCACCACTGAGGTACCCCTGAGCAAGGTACCCACATGTTGCTCCCCGAGCGCCTCGTTGGCGGCAGCCCGCTGCTTCACTTGGTGAATGGGTTGAAATGCAGAGAAAGAATTTCACATTGTGCTGTGGTGTGTTCAGTAAATTAAATCAAAGGCACAGCAGCATTGTTTAACTGTTAAGGGGGGGATACAAGGAAATGTGTGTCCATATACTCAAAAACTGAAACATTTATATTTAAGAGGGCGTAGGGGGGTCCAGGACCACCGCTGACCTCAGATCAGTCTAACAGACAGTTTCAGTCTCCATCTAGATGTTTCACTGAACTGTCGCTTTATGAGGCCCCACAGCAGCAGAACTCCAGAGCTGTGCAGAAAGAAGGCTCTAATAATAATAATAATAATAAAAATAATGTGTATGAACGCAAGCAGACACAGTGTTTGGCTAAGGTGTGTATTTACAGTTCAGACAATCAGCACATGGTTCCAGAGGAAAAGGTGAGGGTGCATGGTGGGGGAGGTCAGGGGTCGTGTCCATGGTAAAATTTGGACAGGAAGTCGGTGGGGCGGGGTGTCTCGGTCTCGTGGAAGTAGCGCATCACGTGCGTTTTCTGCTTCCAGATCTGGATGGTCTCCTGAAGTTCCATTTTACCCTGAGGAGGATGAGAAGACACAGGACAGTCAGAGGACAAAGAAACATCACCATCACGCACACAAGTTTTTAAAAATACGAGCTCCACTGAAAGTCTGCAGGAACGTCCGGTTGCTCCTCACCTTGATGACCAGCATGTCGATGACGCGGGGGTCTGTGATGTGTTTATTCTTGCTGAACATCTCCCGGACCTTCGCCCTGCCCTGCTGCACCGAAATGTCCAGCTGGTACTGAGATACTGAAACACACAACAAACACAGTCACGCAGAACCTCCACCATTCCTATGCTCCTTCACACACCGCAGGCCTGGAGAGGAGCTTCACACAAACACAGCCTGGATAGCAGATAAAAAAAAATAATCTAATAAATTACAAGTGCTCTGATTAATCAATCTAAATTAATCGCTGGGTTGCCCTAATATAATGGTTGTAGTGCCCATGCATACAAGGCATCTCAAGCCTGGGATCGGGCTGTGCTGGCTCTGACAGCCGGGTTCGCTCGTAAACACTTTGACTTGAGGTGATATTTTAGACGTGATGTGCTCTGATGATACAAAATTTTCTTCCCATTAACCGTTTTTAAATGTAAACTTTCCATTCACTGGGCGAAGCAGCGCGTTCTCATCTCCTCCAATTTTACAGAGCACCTGTGGCCAGAACCAGACCAGGTCAAATCTCACTGCAGCATGCCATTAATCAGCGCAAATTTTCATGTTTTTGTGATGAATTGATTGGAATTAACGTGATATATATATATATATATTATAGGGTGTCACGCGCTTAAAAAATTTAATCTGATTCACAACAAGCTCTGTGATTAATTCATCTACATTAATCACATTTGTGCTATAAAAGTATATACAAAGTTTAATGAATTGTGACATATGAGTGAAGGAATAATCAACATTACAGACTTTCAGTGTCTCTTATTTACTGTTTCTGCACTGTTCATGAGCAGTAATGGTCACAGCAATCAAAAACATGACCTAATATGCTGAAGGAAAAAAAACAAAAATGCTTCAGCAAGAATAATGATAGAACTACGTCTGTCTATATGCTGCAGTTTACGACAATGTACACACAAGCACGGGTGTTCTGACGAATTAGGCTGCCTTGTCAAAAAATGCTACCTTTAAGTTTATACAGTTCATCCAGTTTATAGTCAGTTTATAACACTGATAATGATAAGAAATAGGCAAATAATGTGCATAATATATTTTATTTAAATGAGAAGAGCCTAGATAGATAGATCGATCGATCTTTAGAGGTGCATAGTCAGTTTATACTGTCAGGTTCTAACACTGAGAAATGCTACCGTGAAGCAGGACGTTCTGACGATTTATGCTGCCTTGTCGAAAAAGTCTATCACAGGGGTGTCGAACTCCAGTCCTGGAGGGCCGTGGTCCAGCACGTTTTGGTAATTTCCCTGCTCAGAAACACCTGGTTCACCTCACCAGATAACTGTCAGGTTTAGTGAATGTGTTTGAGGAGGAGAACCATCAAACTGTGCTGAACACCGGCCCTCTAGGACTGGGTTTGACATCCCAGGTCTGTCCATTCATGCCACCCTGTGGGAAAATGCTCCCTTGAAGTTTATTCAATCGCCAGACTGTGGAACTGCACATGCGCAGAAGGGCCCAACAGCACATCTCGATGGGTAGCATGTTTCAACAGAACATTTACATAATGTTTGTTACTGTATCTTTAAAAGATAAGAAATAAAGAGGAGATGGACAATAGTGCTGGAATGTATTAGGATGTTATTGTTGAATAAAGCCACATAAATGTTAACAGGTGGGGCCCAGAAGAAGAAGAAAAAATATAGAATACTGGCCCTTTAAGGAGCTGCTGGATTAAAGCAGGTGTGAGTCAATAACAGAACTGATTACAGTGAAGTTTATGGTTACATCGCCTCACAGCGGAGTTCTATCAGAGTTCTGAGGGGATTTTCTTCCTAAAATGAAACACATTCATGGATTGTGGAGGAATTTTGGAACAGTGGTGGAGTTCTCCTTTAAAGAACTGAGCAGAAGTGGAGATCAGAAAGTCCGGCACTGAAAACACTGGAGAAGATCCGTTCAGTGAACACGTACATATAATATAATATATAATAATATAATATATAATATAACACAATACAATAATTAATGTAAAGTATAATATATTAGTGTAGATGGTCCGTGCTGTCTTGTTGTTTGTCCCGCTCTGTCTGACCTTGACCCGGGTGTTCTCGGCGCCTGAGTGGTTCTGGTTCGGTTCAGTACCTGTGTTGGGGATCTCTCGGTACCAGGCCCGGTAAAGCTCCCTCACGCGACGCTTGGCCTCCTCCACGTCCCGGCTAAAGATCGGTTTGACGGTCTTCGCAGCCCCCCTCGCCACGGACGACGCCATGATCGTTTCTGAGAAGCGACTCGTCCACAAATCGGCTCTTTTGAACCGGCCCAAAAGAGCCGACTTAATCCAACTGCAGTGATTTTTTTGTCGCACGACGTGGTGTTTTCCCTGATTAACTGATCCACACGAATTAGCTTGTCCACACTGATTAACTGGTCAGAAACAGGGCCCGGCACGCGACCGCTCTAGACAGTTGAGTGAGTCAGTAAATCTGAGTCGGTTCTTTGAATCGGACTGTTGGGAAGAATCACCTGCCCTGAGAGGACCGAGCGATGTCGCCCCTGCAGGGCTGGAGGAGAGGCCGCCTTCACTCCAATCCGTTTATTGCTGTTTTTCCTCTCCAGATTCAGATCCAGTCTCACCCGCAGATCAGACTAAGCAGATTCTATCTTTTATGTGGAATTTTTTTGGTCGGTTCTAGACATCAGACCTTTAGGGAACGCGTGTTTGCTGTATTTTCACACTGATTTAAAATGAAGATCTGACCTAAAACCCCTGAACAGTAACACTGGAGCCTGTCAGTCAGTTAGCTAATCTGCTCACCAGCTCACTGGTGTTTCATGTTCTAGATCACTGGTTCACAAACAGAACTGAAATAAAATTAATACAAATACTATCAATGCCAGACCAGATTAAAACACTTTGACCCTGAGACTGATCCCAAGGTCACCAAAGTGGAATTTAAAATGTTGACATAACAAGTAACTGACATAATTAACTGATATTGTTAACTATATCGGTCAAATACTCCAATTTAAGAGACAAAGCAGGTTGGACCTGCAGTGTGAACACAGCTTAACACTCCTGATGTCTCTCCTTATCATCTGGGCTCTTTCAGAAATGATTTAGGACCCACCCACCATGTTTCAGATTTTCTAGATAATCTGCATCTCCAATGGTCTCCTCTGTGGTCAAACTACTGCTGAAGAACTAAATCCTCTCTCTCTCACACACACACGCATACACACACCGGTAGAACCGGGATACAGAAATGCAAGATGCATTTTATTGGTTGCAAAATAATCAATAACTACTTTAAATATGAAAACATCTGCAAAAAGAAAGTATCTGCTTTAGGAAAAAAAAAAAACACAGAAGAAAAGACATTGGCTCATTTAAGCAAAGCTGAGTTCTCATCTGCTTTGGTGGCACTCGGACGCTGCAGCAGAAACTGACCCCAGATCAGAGCGGCCGGCTCGTCTCCCGCAGGCTTGGTTACTGATCTCAGACCAGTTCTCACCATCCCCTTACAGTCCACATTCTGTCCCCAACACAACTCAACCAGGCAGCGAGCAGTCTAAAGTCTTTCTCTCCCTCTCTCACACACACACACGCACACACACACACCTTAAATACAGGTTTATTGTTCAGTCCTTGTTCTTATGGCTTATTATTCAGTTTCTGATATGAACGATTCAGAATGAATTATTAGCGGTTCAGTATCTGTTATTACATGAGTGTGAGTCATAAGGGTGGGGGTTTGAGGTGGAGACCTTCAGTTCACTGGAAGTCCGGACTAAAAAGTGTTTCAGTGATTCACCACGGGGACAGTAGTTTAGTCCAGGACTGGGCTTAATCCAGGTCTTTAGGGTTTAGGTTTTAATACATATGAGAAAAGTGCAGCATGTGTGTCACTGGTTGAGGCTTTGAGATGTGTTGGGCTGGAAGTGAGGACTTCACACACTCACACACTCACACACACACACACACACACTCACACACTCACACACTCACACACTCACACACTCACACACTCACACACTCACACACTCCACATCTCAGCAGACGAAAGATAAACAGTGTTCTCCAGGTTTTCCAGGTTTCCTCCCAGAAGATTCCAGTTATAAAAAAGAGAGAGAAAATGTCCCAGTTCAGTCCAGTTTTTTACCCTCCAGTTTTGATTCCGTTCATTCCTCTCTCTCTCTGTACAGCTTAATAAAAGACAAAAAAAAGTGCAGAGACACATTTAAGCGACCCAGTGTATCAGGACAGGTCGGGCAGGTCCCTGCTGCTGATTGGCTGACAGGACTGAAATGAAAGGCACATGGTCCTCCTGGCTCCTCCCCTTCAGCTGAAAAACACATTCACACAGGTATATTTGTATATTGCATATTTTTTTTTATAATTACTGAAAATAACTGATTATTGCAGATGTTTATTATTTTTTGTTGTAAAACAGTTACATTCTTTCATGTCAGCTGTACAAACGGATTTAATCAATTCACATTTAAACGTTTTTTTCCCCTAAAATGCAAAGCTGAAAAACTCCCAAGGTTCCGAAAAGGTCCCAAACCTGGACCCCCTAATATTAGCCCTAAACCCCACATTCCAAGTCATGAGTCATATACTGTTCATACACAATCCCTAAAAGCTAATCCCTAAACCATATATTTGATACTGTTCTTGTCTCTGTGCAATCGTAACGTAAGCAATTTCCTCCGAGATTATAAAAGTTTTCTGATTCTGTGGCTGCTGCAGTACCTGTGTGTCCAGCAGGGGTCAGTGCTGCAGGCTGTTGCTGAGCTGCTGGCCCTCCTGCAGGGCCGCCATGGCCAGTCTCAGGTGCTCCCGGAGACCCTGCACCTCCCGCTCACTGCGCTCCTTCATCCCCCGCAGCTCCTCACACACACCCTTATAGCGCTCACACACACCCTGCTTCTCCTAAACACACACACACACACACACACACACACAAAGGTGGATCAGTGGTGTCTGAACTGTGGTTCTGAACTGTCAAGTTTAAACATGAAAAATATTACACACTCAGACAGTAAAAATCTCGGAGGGATTAGATTAGCACATGCACGCGCGCGCACGCACACACACACACACACACACACACACACACACACACAGCGTACCGTGTTGAGAAACTGCACTTCGTTCCGTAGGCACATGATTTCTTTGTGTAAATACTCCACCTCATTCTGCTTCACTCTAAGCAACACCTGGACACACACACACACAGAAGTGCTCAATAATTCTATTCCTGATACCATTAACACCATTGAAACAGAGTTTGAATTACTGACAATATTATAGCAAGTACGTTTTATTGCAATTTTGACTATGTACACACAGTACACAGTGAAATGAGACAACGTGCCTCCAGGACCATGGAAGAACACAAGAACAGAAACGAAACACCAGAAGACCACAAGTACAGACAGGACAAAAGTGTGTGCAAGAAAAAAAGACACAAGAACAACAATACAACTGGACAAGACAGGACAACATTTAGTGCAACTCGACAACAGCTACAGTCTTTTGCCAGGTACTGTATTCCAGCCACAGAGTTGTGTGCAAAAATGCAGAAGAGAAGTTACATGTGCAAAAAAAAAATGCAGAACAGAGTTAAACAGCAATAAATATGATTTTGCAAATATAGCAGCAACAGGACAGAAAATGTGCATTGTAATAAATAGGAGGGCATCTGACACCATTAATACCACTACTACCATCACTACTAATATCACTAATACTACTACGCTACTGATACTACTAGTACTACTATACTATGGCTCTACTAGTCATACTATTGCTACTAAACATGATATTACTACTACACTACTTACCCTAAATGAATTCATTAATGCAACTACTAATATTACGATTAAAATTACCACTCAACCATAACACTAGTATTACTATATCACTATACTGTATATCATTATTACTACGCTACTACAATACTATACTATCTTTCAACTTATTACATTAGTCGCACTACTGTTCCTTATTACACTATTAGACATCGCAGTAACCATCACCATCATTATCGTCCTCATCATCATCACCATTGTCATGGCAGTGTCTCCAGCTGCAGGGATGAGAGGTAGTGATGTTTGCTCACCTGTAGTTCACACGCCGGACGCTCCTTCGTTTCACTGGAGCTGATCTGAGAGTCCTGACCCGTCATCAATGAGCGCATTCGCCCAATTTCCTCCATCAGACGAGCATTCAGGTCCTACAGAGAGACAAAGAGAGACAGAGAGAGAGAGACAGAGAGAGAGAGAATTATACACTTCACATACGTATTTGCTCGAATAAAGTTTGTCCTGATGCTCCTCTGTCCCTTCCTTACCTGGTTTTCTTTCTTCAGCTGCTCTATCTCTCTCTCCTTCTGGCTGATCTCTCTCTCCCTCTCTCCGCCCTGCTGCTGCGCACGATTCAGCTCCACACACTTCTGAGAGTATTGTTCAGACAGAGCCTGCAGCTCCCGGCCCAGAGAGAGTAACTCCATCCTGCACATACACACGCGCACACACACTTACACAAACTCTAGCATGAACATCACATTCCTCCCTCCATGAGTGTGTAAGTGAGAGTGCACAGTAGAGCAGAAGCTGATCAGAGCCCGCACCCCCCCACAATCCCTTCGGTATTTCCCGATACACACAACCAGTTTAGTGGGGCGTGATGATTATTGATGACAGTATGAATGTGAGTCAGGTGTGTGTGTGTGTGTGTGTGTGTGTGTGTACTCACTGTTGTTGGTCTCTGAGTGTGTGTGTGTCTGCGGTATGTGCCACCAGGCCTTTGGCTTTCAGCACCTCACGCTCCAGCTCATCCTTATGAGCCTTCTTTAGTGCCTCCATAGCTAACACACACACACACACACACACACACACACACACACACACACACAGCATAATTTGTGTAATTGCAGATTATTAAGTTTTGTTATTACTAACATTATTATTTTTATCATTTTCATCACTTTTGTTATTCCACCCATTTTTGACACCTCTTCTTCTCTTACAGTTTTTTAAACTATGGGCATGGTTCCAATGTCCAAACGTCTGTAAAAATCCCCTTTAGAGCGTGTGTTTACAGCTAATCGATCAAATGATCAGGGCCTGAGTATTAAAAAAAATATATTGTTGTGGTGGTCTGTAATTTATGGTGAGAGAAAGATGATGGTTGGGTCAATGTTAAAATGTGTGTCTCAGAGAGAGTCTATGGGTAAGGATGAACACCCAAGTGTGAAATAACAAACACACAGCAGACACATAAAACGGACTGAAGCTCAGGTTAGTTATAAAAAAGGAGAAGTGTCTCACTGTTTGCTGCAGTTTTATAAAAAATGCTGCTATGCATTCAGACGTCCATCCCCATAAACCCAAGGAGGAGATTTTTCTTCCTTTAATACACGTTTTTTGGACCATAAAACCAATGTTTGGGCGCCTTTCTCCCTGTGCAAAAGTTTGGGGACATGCCACTTCTTGGACAGTGTCCAAAAATGGTTCATTACATTGGTTGTCGAAAATAAATGTGGACAGAATGTGTAACAACTTTAGCAACCACTTGCCACAGTAACCACCGTGTAGTCACACTTCACATTCTCCTGCGGAAATGCAATCTTATTCTTATTATTATGATTATAGCTGGAATTTGGCACCTCTTCTCCTTCTACAGTTTTCGAACAGTGAACAGAGACCAGAGGGGCGAGTCACCTTGGAAATGTATAACAGAGAGAGAGTCTGTGACGGCTAGGGTGGCCGGAAATGGACAAAATGCGGAGCAGCAAATTAGTCTTACAGAGCTGAAGACACAGCAGACTGCAAGAAACTAAACTTCAGGTCAGTTATTAAAAAAAAGGCGTGTGTCACTGTTTGTGGTAGTTTAATTAAAAACCAGTCCATGAACGCAGCTTTGCATACGCTGATGACAGGCAGTGAGTTAATGCCTCTTTGTGGTTGTGCAGCGCACTGAACGAAAAGAGGCTTTTTGGCCATAAAACCAATGTTTGGGTCTCCAAACAATTATTTTACAGCTGAAAAAAGCGCTTCTGGTCCGAGCTTGTGCAGAATTTTGGGAAGGTTCCAATACCAAAACATCCATTAATATCCGGTTTAGCGTGTGTGTGTGTTCAGTTCTTTGATCGGTTGACCAGGAGCCGAGTATCAATCATTTAAAATCAATAATTACGCCCACAAAGATCCTTACATCAAACAAACCGTGGTGACATCGCTTCATGCTGGCAGAGGGCCAAAGAAAATGCTGCCACTAAACAAGTGGCATTAAAAGAGACACGCCTTGTGACTGGGATGAGTCAAAGGTGTGTTAGTTTAAGAGTGCAAGTTTCATTTGTAAATGTTGTGTTGGTTAGTAATAAAAAAACTGATCCGTTTGCATTAGTTGGAGCAGTTTCCCTCCCTTTGTGCAACCTACTTTCAGCCACGTTGGTTTGTGGCAGTGGTGGAAAGTTCAGGTCCAGAAAGTACAAATCCACCCCAGAATTTTGTTCCAGCAACCTGGCTTTTCTGATTTGCCCAATCTGTAAATTTAGTGGTTTTGGTGTTGATATCAACAATTCTCTTATCTGTATTGTTTATACGCCTGATGTCATGAAGTTTAGCAAACCTCACAGAATGCAGGTCCATAAGACTGGAGGGTACAAGTTCAGAGTCAACCTAGACTGGGCAAATCAGAAAAGCCAGGTTGCTGGAACGAAATTCTGGGGTGGATTTGTACTTTCTGGACCTGAACTTTCCACCTCTGGTTTGTGGGTTGTTCTCACTTCTCAGCTTATTCTACTGGTTGTTGTGCCACACTGCGGCGGGCAAATGCAACTCTGAGTAGACAAACTTTCTTTTGTTAAAAATGAAATATGTGTTACATCAACCCCCATCACCAGTTATGAAATGACATTCCGATCCTAGTGGGAGCAGAAGTTTTTTCAAACATAAACTTTCTTTTGGCAATAAAACCAACATTTGAGTGGCTTTCTCTCGGGGCAAAAGTCTTGGCACCTTGCTCGTTGTGAAGAAGTATCGGAACCCCTGTCTTTCTGACCAATGTTTTTACAAAAACCCTCAAATATTACATAATACTAACCGACTAGCAACACATTAGCAACCATTACAGTTACCGTAGCAACCGGCTGACTACACTTTAGCAACCAAATACACTCGTAGTAACTACCTAGTAACAACCACAGTCACAGTAGTAACCGCACATTTCCAATTCACATCTTCTCACAGAAATGCAATCGAGCTAACATTGCAATCATCTAACCTGTCTGATTACACATAGATACTTACACATATGACACATTGGCCATGTTATAATGTGTGTGTGTGTGTGTGTGTGTGTGTGTGTGTGTGTGTGCTCTCACCACGTGCCGTGGCCTGTGTTTCCTCCTTCAGTAATGTCTCTCTCTCTCTCTCCAGCTCAGCCGTGTGACGCTGGTGTTTTCTCTGCAGCTCCTCCAGAGCCTGTCTGTGAGCGCGCTCCATCTGGTCCAGACTCACAGCACACAACCCCCCACACACACCCCCGCACACACACCCCACACACACACCCCCCTCGCCCCGCACACGCTCCAGCTGCTGCCTCAGAGACGCCACCTGCAGGAGAGAGAAAGAAGGAGAGCGAGAGAGAGAGAGAAAAAGAGAGAGGGAGGTAAAGTCCACTGAAAATGCGACAGGTCAGTTCTTGTACTCCAGTGGACTGATCTGTAACCCCCACACCGCCCCTCACCCCCCAAACACACGCACACACACACACACACACACACACACAGGCAGACACACACACACACAGCAGTGTATCCAGACCTGAGTGTTATTTTTCCTTCTGATACAGTGACACACACTCAAAATGGACACACCAATGGTGTGTGTGTATGTGTTAAAGGGCCCGTTTACCACATTTCACACAAAAAAAGCCAAATCCACTTTCTCTCACCGCTCTTCCTCCTCTTTTTATCACTTATAATCCACCAACTACTTGTTGCTGTGGCTTTAAGAAGATTATTGAGTCCTGTTCTAACTGGCTGTCTAATATTGCACCACATTCATAAGAGGGCCAGGTTGAAATGCTCTTTATAACAGAATGAATGGGTGGGGCTAAACTGCTGTAGGCTGAATGGGTGGGGCTAAACTGCTATAGGCTGAATAGTAAGATACGTCCTTATGGAGTGACTGGGGTAAACACATACTTTTGAACTACATTAACCTCACTGTTCCACCATACGGGCTGTTTAACACACCACACCACAACAGGTTTGAGCGGTTATAACACACACACACACACACACACACACACACACACACACACACAGATGAACTGTTAATTTGCAGTGGTTGTTTTGCAAATTGAGAATCATCTGCGCTGTACCTCCCTCTGTAGCGCCTCATTGGCTAACGGGCCGGACCGGGACCCCAAAGCAGGAAGTGACCTCATCTCTTTGAGCGGCAGCCGCTCAAATTCTGCCCACTTTCTTTCTATCTCCTCCTCGATTCGTTTCTGTTCTGACGCTGTCCCCACCCCCTTCCGCTGCAGCACCGCCTCCCACTGGCTGTGGGTGGGGTCTCGGCTCCTCTCTTCCTGCCACTGGCCGTGATCACGGACCTGCCCTTCACCAGCCTCCCTCTGATTAGCAGAGGCAGGGACAGGGGGTGTGGCTACAGGAGACAACTCTACATAATCAAACCTGCGGTGGGCAGGGTTTGGAGCAGAGGAGGTTTCTGACTGGGAGAGAAGACGACGGGATGAAAAGTTTTCTTTATCACTGTTACTCTCTGGTAGCCTGGAGAGAAAGAAAGAGAGAGAGGCAGGAAGACAGACAGAGAGAGAAAACAGAGAGAGAGATAGACAGAAGAAACAGAGAAAGAGAGATAGAAAAAGACAGAAGCAAACAGGCAGACAGAAAGAGAGAGAGAGAGAGAGAGAGAGAGAGAGAGAGAGAGAGAGAGAGAGAGAGAGAACCAGAAGAAAAAATAGGGAAGTTAGAGAAAGAATTTCAAAACTCCATTTTGTTTGTTCACATTATGATGAGTATATGTGTTTGAGTGTGTGAGAGCGAGAGAGAGAGAGAGACTCACTGTGTGAGGTCAGGTGAGCTGCTTGGTCTGATACTTTTCCTCAGAACCTCAATCCAATTTCTCCTGATCTCTGCCGTCATAGCAGACAAAGTAAATACAGCATCCTTTGTTTGAGAGAGAGAGAGAGAGAGAGAGAGAGAGAGAGAGAGAGAGAGAGAGAAAACAGACAAAGAGAGAGAAATAGAGAGGGAGAGAAAGAAAATTCTGATGCTATTGGTCTGAATTGCCCTCTGGTCCAAGAGCTCTGTTGTCTTTTTTCCAGAAATGCTTGTGTTTCCTGTTTGCTGCTGAAGGACACTGGACGTCTTCACATACAGCTGCACTCACCTGGATCTGGAACCCATAGTTCCTTTCCACATCAAACTCGGAGACCTTCACACACGACCTGAGATCAATTTCCCCATCCAGCTCGTCCTTCTGCAGCAGGGAGAGAATGAACAGCCTGTCAATCAAAAGCACAGTCCAGATCCCACCTAGCGTCAATCAAGCCCCAATGCAACCCAAAATCCAGCCCTAACTAAACCCACAATCCAGTCCTTATAAAACCCACAGCTCAGTCCCAATTTAACCCACAATCCAGCCTTTGTTCAAACCACAATACAACCAACTCTTTATCCCCACATTAATCCCAGTTCAACCTAAAATCCTGCCTCATTTCAGCCCTAATCCAGCCTCAACTGAACCTACAATCCAGCCTGCAGAACCAGCCGGTTTGTTTAGTGTGTGATCACCCACCTCCTCAGCTCCAGAGTCTCTGTAGTATTTCAGTCCAGCGTCTGTCAGCACAAACCAGTGCTTCTTCCACTGTAATCACACACACACACACACGCACACACACACACACATCTGTTTTCTGACTCTATTTTTTTTGCACATTTCTCTGTTAAGATGATGTGATAAAAGTTATCACCACATTGTATCACATGATCACACACGGAACTAGAGGTTTACAGACGCACGCATACACACAAAACCGCGCACATTCTCTCACGCACACATACACACACTCTCACACACAACAGAAAAAGATGACATGATAAACCCAAAGAAAGGAATGCTGTACCTCTCCACTTTCATCCAGTTTTGACATCCATCCTTTCTTAAAGTTAAGCAGGTCAGGCTGGGGGGGAGGGAGAGAGAGAGAGAGAGTCAATACAGGTGTAAAGTTAATTAATAATAATTATATTTTTTCATTATCAGGGTTTGAGTGACAGCAGCAGTGGGTGTTCCCTCCTCTCTGAGTCTCTGAGTTCCTGATCTGAGTGTCACACTCATCAGAAACCAGCAGGTCTAGGATCAGTCTCACTGTTCTCAGGCCCAGCGTGTCGCCACACTACCTTCTGATCAGAAACGCTGCTATGAGTGTTTTTCTAGTGGGGATGAATATTTAAAGCACCCACACAACTTATTTCCCAGCATCGCTGCTCTTTTAGCTTCAGCGACCACGCGGAAAGCCACAGTGTTTCTGCGGGGCGGCATGAAAAAAAACAGCTCTAATTTATTTATAGAACATTTTGCCACATTACCATCACTGTCCATGCAGCGGCCATCACCATCCCCATCAGTGTCCTTTTACAGTTTTCTCAAGGTCGAGGTCATACTGTTTGTGTAATCTTATCCACTAAACAAGACAGGTCTGAATAATCTGAACACTTGAGTGTTTGTTCATTATGTCAGAATTCCTTTCTGAGACAGCTCATCTATTTTAACCCTTTACAACCCAGTGACCACAGGCCACATTCAGAGAGCAGGAGAGTGATAACTTCAGTGTGAGTGGGTGGGGCTGAATTGTGGTAGGCCACATGGGAAGATATATGTGTGTGTAGGCTTTTGTGACATCACAAAAGTAAAGAATTATGATATTGAAAAGGCTGTTTTTGTAACTCAGTCTCCACATATGGCCTGTACAGAACTAGCAGCAGCACAGTAACCTATATTTATACACTGTGAGGTAAAGTTCTGTTTTCTGTACCATCGGCCCTTTAACTCCAGTCTTCACACACACACAGACGCATATCTGTCCATCTTTGACATGCCACTCTCGCTCCGACATGCCACGCCATTCCACACACTGCTGTGTGCATGAATGCACAAGCACTTTTAAAGTGGAGTCTCCAGTCTAACACTGTCCCACTGATCAGTGTGTTTGAGTTTTTAGCAAGTTAGGCCCCACCTACTGGACTTAAGCCCCACCCACTGGAGTTAGGCCACATTTAGTGGGGTAAGGAATGTTAACTGAGTTTATTTGAGTTGTTTTGAGAGGATGTCACAGTTTTTTTTTCAAAGAGAGCAGGAGTGGGGACCCTCCCGCCACCTCAATGATATTAGTTATTATTAGTGATGACACTTAGGTCACCAGGGCAGCTGCAGAAATGACCACCTGTCAGGATGTAGCCGCAGCCCCCCACACGCTCCGCCTCAGGTACAGCTGTGTTACGATAAAGGCTGTTGCTGGAGCTGAGCCGACCGATCGAAACTCTCGAACATTCGCTCGGTTCGCTGCAGTTCCAGTCTACATTTATAAATTCATTCACACATTCTGGTGTTGATCATTGAGCGCCACACACACACACACACACACCAGCAGTAGTATGGGGAACGGCTGAAAATTCGAATGATTTGTGACAGCACGCAGCAGAAAAATGCAGCCCAGTAATTCACACCCGCACTCACACTTACACACTCTCTCTCACACACACACATTCTTACCGACACATACACTCTCTCTCTCTCACACACACAATCTCTCTCTCTCTCTCTCTCTCTCTCTCACACACACACACACACACACACACACACGCGCGCGCGCGCGGATCTACAGTCTGTCTCAGGCTTGTACACACACGACCACGAGAAAATGAAACCTTCACACTTATACGACACACCGCTGGAGCAAACAACACAGGACACACCCTCACCCTCACCCTCTCTCTCTCTCACACACACACACACATTACATATACACATGTATACTTTAGATCTCGTGTTGTGGAACTCACCGTCATTTTGATCAGGATCGGCGTTATTGATTATCGATCACTGATCCATTCCTGACCTTCTGGACCCCCGTGCGCGGCTCCACTACCTGTTGCTTGTTCTAAGCGCGAGCTAAAGCTGCTACAGAAGCAGCGCGAGCACAGGGCGGAAAACACACACGACACACACACTCTCTCTCACACACACATATATATGTATGTATGCACTCGCGCACGCACAGACACACAAAAAACGCAGAGGCGCGGCTGTTTCCCAAGCGGTTCCACTCCGTTTAAAGTTAAACTTCACTGTGCAAAACGTTCAGTTCCGAGGAACGCGAGACTTCCTGGGCGGATCCTTCAGCAAACACCAGTAACAGCCAATCACAGCGCACCCCCAACAGCCAATAAGAACAGACTAATAATCATCAAAATCAGAATGCACTACTAACAGCCAATCAGAATACAATGATAATAACAACCTATTATAATCCACCAATGACATCCAATCAGAATAAACTAATCAGAATGCACCAGCAACAGACAGTCAGAGTACAATAAAAGCAACAACCTGTTATAATCCATTAATGACATCCAATCAGAATAAACTAATCAGAACGCACCAGCAACAGCCAGTCAGAACGCACTAATAACAACCAACTGGAAAACACCAGTGATAACCAATATGAATAAACTAATAATGACCAAGGCAGAGTACATTAATAACAAAAAGACCCAATCATGTCCATCCCAGGGGTCTGCCCTGCCCATGCCTATGCCTGCAGATCAATCAAGGTTTAAACTGGAATTTAGTTATTAAATGATTATTACTGATTGTTTGATTGATTGATTGACTGATTTTTGCTGATAAATAAAGGGGTTCAGGAATCCTTGGAGTATGAGGTTCCTCAGTCTGGAGCGACTAATGCAGAAGTATTTCACTGTAAAAGAGGTGATACAGTAAAATACAGTGATATAAAATACACTATCAATACCTTGATTTGGCAAGAATTAACAGCCTTCAGGTCTGGAGATTTTATGCCTCCTGGTGGTTAAAAGTGGTTTCCCAGAATAAATATGTTTTGTCTGTGTTTTGTTTACAAATAAGAGCTAATTGGAGCTTTTAGACTGTGCAGAACACACACAGAGCGTTTGAATCCCAGAGGAAAACATAAAGAATGGAAATCCAAGATTGGAAAATACATGGAAAGATTCGGAAAGAAGTCAGGTCCACGGGGCCCTTCGTGGCAATAATAATCACCACAGGGAGAAAATGTATGCTGTGGTGCCTTAAAGGGAAACTCCATTGATTTTCCCTCATAATCAAGCATGTGTAAACAGTGTGTATGCAGGGTGTGTTTGGTGAGAAATGGTTTGTTGTAAAGAGAGGTTGAGGAATGGATGGATACATGCCTTGTGAACGGTTTCATCCTCAGCCTGTTCTACGCTGGAGGAGAAATACACAGATGGCCTGCTGCCCTGCAAATACATATATTACAGTAATAACAAAACACACACACACAAACACACACACACACACACACACACACACACACTGATGGTATAAATCCTGAGAACTGATTATTAATCAGTGAATTATCTGCCTGCAGTTTAAGGGGTGTGTGCAGGTGTGTTAGTGCTGCAGGTGTGTTACCTGTGTGCAGGTGTGTTACCTGTGTGCAGGTGTGTTACCTGTGTGCAGGTGTGTTAGTGCTGCAGGCGTGTTACCTGTGTGCAGGTGTGTTACCTGTGTGCGGGTGTGTTTGTGCTACAGGTGTGTTACCTGTGTGCAGGTGTGTTTGTGCTACAGGTGTGTTACCTGTGTGCAGGTGTGTTAGTGCTGCAGGTGTGTTAGTGCTACAGGTATGTTACCTGTGTGTAGGTGCGTTAGTGCTGCAGATGTGTTGCCTGTGTGCAGGTGTGTTACCTGTGTGCAGGTGTGTTAGTGCTACAGGTGTGTTACCTGTGTGCAGGTGTGTTAGTGCTGCAGGTGTGTTACCTATGTGCAGGTGTGTTAGTGCTACAGGTGTGTTACCTGTGTGCAGGTGTGTTAGTGCTGCAGGCGTGTTACCTGTGTGCAGGTGTGCTACCTGTGTGTAGGTGTGTTAGTACTGCAGGTGTGTAACCTGTGTGCAGGTGCGTTAGTGCTGCAGGTGTGTTACATGTGTGCAGGTGTGTTAGTGCTGCAGGTGTGTTACCTGTGTGCAGGTGTATTAGTGCTGCAGGTGTGTTACCTGTGTGCAGGTGTGTTACCTGTGTGCAGGTGTGTTACCTATGTGTAGGTGTATTAGTACTGCAGGTGTGTTAGTGCTGCAGGTGTGTTACCTGTGTGCAGGTGTGTTAGTGCTGCAGGTGTGTTACCTGTGTGCAGGTGTGTTACATGTGTGCAGGTGTGTTAGTGCTGCAGGTGTGTTACATGTGTGCAGGTGTGTTAGTGCTGCAG
>JBBPCX010068435.1:0-12245 GCA_037974365.1 Hydrocynus forskahlii | reverse complement strand
CAGGTTTAGTCTCATCGCTCGTTCATTGAGTCTTCACCCTCGCCCTGCCGTATCTACTCACGTGAGTACTCACTCTAGCTGGCTCGTTCAGAGAACTCAAACGTACCTGTCCAGTAGAGTTCGCCCGTGTAGCATGAGGGAGGAGCCCAAGCGCGGATAGAAGCGAGAGGGCTGGTTAATCACGCTCTTTGATCTGCAAACGCTCTGAACACAGAGTTAGATTCCCAACGGAATCAACGTTCACACTCAGTGAACGAGCGATGAGACTAAACCTGTTTCCTGTTTATATACTAGGTGACACGCTCATTTCCTGTGACCTTGGTGTGACACCTGACCTGTGCATGTGACACCTTTAAACAAAATGAATAATAAAAATAAAAATAATGCTTCATTTATTTTTCTGACCTGTACCGTAACTGAGCAGACCCTTTGTCTTGGCTTGAGTCCAGTGATCTGCCGCCAACCTCCATCGTTTGCCATTTCATGCTGAATTAGCCCCAGAACCTATAGAGTGTATTAGCAAAACCATCCACTTGTGAGCAGAGACTATCCTGAAAGTTCTCCTATATTCAAAAATCTTGTGTTTCTGTTTGTTTCTAAGACCATAAATAAAAGAAATTGGGGCATTTTTGTTCTTTATGGGAATTTGTCCGTGACACAAAATTACAATGAAGCCCAGCATGATGTCTGACACCTTGAGCACCAACACAAACTGGGGGAACTTGCATATAAGGAATTGTGCCATATGACGACAGTTTACCATTTAATACGCTTCTGGCACGGATCCGTGTTGCTCGCGTTCTAAGGGTTAAAGAAAGAGAAAAGACAGAGAGAAAGTATGAGAAAACATGAAAGTTTCCCCCCCTCTAATTAGTTAGATTTATTCTGAGGGAAAAACAGCCTTCGGGCTCCATAGAGACACTCCAAGGCAAAGTAGGATAGTGTGTGTGTGTGTGTGTGTGTGTGTGTGTGTGTTGGGGGATACCATTACGGATTAGACCCCTAAGGCCAATGTGGGATACCTAGGTGGATGAGAATGGGATGAGATGGGAGGGGTTGGGGAGGGGGGCAAATGAATTACACTGAATCGGTGGGGGGCAATAGAACTGACACATCCTTCCTCATCTGTATCTGGTCTTTCTCCCTGCCCGAGCTGCTGCACATCCATGCATAGGCAGGGCTAATTATGTTTCACTCCAGCTATCTGTGTGTTTAATAAGCAATTATGCGGCCACTGTGGAGTGCGAATTGACAATTTGTCCGGCGTGATTAATAAGGCCCGTCTCATTATGGACTGGGACCAGACTGCACCGCTGTTCCGGGTCATTATCTGTGACCTTTTCTGGATATTGAGGAAGTGTGATGCTGATGACTCCATTTATAAAAATCCACCAATCGCTGCAAAAATATTCATGAAACATGGATTTCTAATAGTTCAACACCACTTTTTATTTTCATAAATGACATGCCAAACAGACAAATTTTAGGATACAAAGAGAGAAATGCAAGCTTCAGATAGAGCACAAATCCGTTCGTGTAGCGTTCGATGAGATTTGGTGTGAAACTACATTAAGTGAGATAGATAATTCATAAAATCATTACATAATGGGTGTTTAGGAAAGATTTCAAGGGCATAGCATTTTAAAAGGCAAGGGAAACTACAGCATCCCATGGAAATAGCATGGAAAACCATGATGTTGGTTAAATATGAGTATATGATTAAACATATAAATATGATATAAACAATACATAGTAGCAATAGTATATAAACAATATAAATAAGAGCATATAAACCCTGTTAAATGTATCATTCACTCTACAGGTTACAGGATCCATACACGGAAACAACCAAACCAATTCAACTACTTAAATAGTCTTTTTGGCCAAACTAAAGACAGTGTTTCATTCTGGTTCTTAAATGAAGCACAATATAGGGCACCCAGGTAGAACATATTTACAGAACAAAAAACATTTGCACAACTTTTTTCAATGTAAAAAAATATTTTATTCTATGCCATTTGGTATTATTTCCATTGGGATATTTAATGGAGTTTAACAGGTTCGAGTAAAACCTGATTTCAGTCATATTCCCATTTTGACTTCATTTGCGAAGTCACCTTGGAAATATTTTTGACAGATATTTCTTCATTTTGACAGATGTTTCTTCAGATTCACAAAATGTTTTAGATTAAGTTTTAGAATTGCCCCTGGGTGTGAATGTGTTTGAGTGTGGGTGGATGGTCTAGGTTGATAATGATAATTACAAACTAAAATGTGTTGGATCATACCCACTATCCGTCAAGTGTGGTTCACAAGAGGATGGGTCTTGGTTCCTTTCGGTTCCTCTCTATGTTCCTTTCTTTTTCACGGAGGCAGTTTTCCCCGACATTGTCTCTCTTGGTGATGCTCATTAGGAATCTGCTCCCACAGTTCTGAAAAGCTGATATGGGACCATTATTGCAGAAAAACATCACATAATAAAGATGAATTGAACTGAAAATGTGGTAGACCTTCCCTGATCTTGTGGTCCCATTAGGGTGCAGGCTTTCCTTTGGCGCACTGTCTTGGACTGTACTGTGTGAGCCCAGAGGTTTACAATGACATGTACACTACACTATGCTAAATAAACTGTGCTATACTAACTATACTGCACTGTACTTCTCTATACTGTAGTATACTACACTATGCTATTCTACACTATACTCTTATTTGTTCAAAACATAACATTCCCAGTGTGCTGTAACTTGGCACAAGCCAAAGCTTGTGTTTTTAGTTCCAAATAAGATGAGATAAGATAAACCTTTATTAGTCCCACAAGTGGAAAATTTGCATTGTCACGACAGAAAGTGTGTAATGTAACTTTCTGTCATGTGTTGTGTAAATTAAAAGATACAAAACCCCCAAAATTCAGTTTAAATTCCACATTGCAAGGGAATAAGAGACTGCCAAGAGGGGGGTGAATACTTTTGCGAGGCACTGTTTATGGGTTTACATTTAAATTTTTTTTTAAAGGTAATGTATTACGCTGAGTTTGACATGAAATTAAACTGTATTGTGGGGCATATTTAGATTTTACACTATAAAAATAGGTATTTTACCACATCACAAATTAGCGTTTTTTCACTATTAGTAGGTGCTCTTGGAACGTAACCCCCGTGAATTTCAAGCAGAGACCCAAATTGGTCGGCACACAACCCCAGGCAAAAGGACCATAGACAAAGCAGCAGTGGGCCTGCAGCTAACAAGTTGGCAGGTCAACCTTGCCTAATAGTCTACACACAGAAAATTCTGTCAGAACAAAAGAAAGTAATAATAAAATACCATGCCGTTTTAGGCAACATACTGGCTCAGCAGAATCTAAAGAAAGAAAGCGGCGAGTCTAACCAAACCAAATCAAACGAGGAGAAAAACAGCACAAGGTTCCCACACCTGCGGAAGCTTCACAAACCAGGTCAGAGGACATGGGGAGGGGACTTGGCAGTAGGCATCCACACATCACAGTTACCTGCTTTTATATGAAAGCATCTATTCAGCAATTGACTAAGAACATGTTATCTAATTAAAAAGCCTGCGAACCTAAACCCCCCACTGGGATATTCCACCCATACTCCCACACTGGGTTACATTTTCATCTCACAACTAAAGAATGCTGAGAAATATTAACAACTCAAACAATACTATAAATGATAAAAGCAGCTCTGACAGAAAAACTTACCGCTGCAGTATGTTTTAGGTACAGCACGGCCCATGTATACCAATGGAAAAGAGCTTTAATGTTACCATTAGTAGATATTAAAACAGCCCTGCAGACTCCCCATACTTTTCCTAGAACAGAGCTAATGACCAGGAGTTCAATGTCTCTAATGGCTTAATGATGTAAACAAAAATCTGGAGAGCCCTGTGGACTGCTGTGAGAACCACTGAATGAGATGAATGACCACATCTGCTTTTCTCTTTTGTTAGACCATCCCTTTGCCATTCAGTTGCCTGAGGAGGCCATACCGACATCCTAATGTCATCACTGTTATTCTTCTTTTCCATTTACTGGACATGGCTTCAAGGTATTCATTCTTGTGAGCAAATCCAGTTTACTTTAAACCCTTATAACTTATTAGTGTATTAGTAAAATCTGATTTCAACAAATATAGACGTGTAAAACAGTCAAAAACAGTTTGCTATCCTGAGACTATCCTGAAAGTTCTCCCAGGTTCAAAGATCTTGGGGTTTTTCTGTTTGTTTCTAAGCCTTACAATAAAAGAAATTTGGGCTTTTTGTTCTTTATGGGCATTTGTGTGTGATGCAGTTTTTTTTAGATTCATGGCCTACCATGGAGAATGCAGTGCATCTGGTTGTGTTTTCCCAATGAATCACATTTATCCATGTTCTTCTACCACAATGGTACCACTCTAAACCACTGGACCATATGAGAATTACAAAGTGTTAGCGAGGCCACCAAACCCCTTCAGCTGTTATGTCCGGTGCCAGAAACTGTCTGGCCTGGAACAACCTCAAAATGTGCAAACCATTAAACAAAACCTGTAATGTGTCCAAAACTGTATTTGTACTGTTTAAAGAATATATTTTTCACTACAGGGACATTACATAAGCAAGAGCCTGAAAAGCGATCATTCCAGCATGAAAAGTTTATAAAGCTATAAAAATATGCGATTTGCTATGCAATATTCTGTAGCATGGCAATTTTGTTTTCATCAATGTTCTCAATATCCAGAATACACTAAACAGTAACAACATTTCACAGAAGGCTATTATTCATAAGGCCTAGGCCTATGCACGCCTTCCATGACAACTACATAAACATCCTACATAAATATTTATGATGGTTATTCTAACAGTGATCTGTGGTCATTAGGCTGCTTTAGCCAATTGTGATTTTTCATCTTAGAAACTTGCTTGGATAAAAATGAATAGTAATTAAAATAAATGTTAATGTCAGCTGTCATAAAAGGTTTACATATCTGTGGTTGGCGCTTTTACATGTCAGTCAAACAGAACCGCCATTTTGTCAAGAAGAGGTTCTTGACAAATTGGCAGGTCTTGTTCACGTTAAGGGATAAAATGCACTGGTCTAGCTTGCAAGACTAGCATTACTGTAATTCTGACCTCATCATCAAACAAAATCACAAACAAAATGTACCTGTATGGACTCCTAGCGGTACCAACTCTGTTAGCCATAGATGGCCTATCTGTCAGTAAGCTTGTCCATGAAGGTCTTCTCTTGTTATTTATCCCCATAAAGACTCTTTTCTTTCTCTATCGTCTTTGGCTTCTCACTAGGGGCTCGGACCTTGTCACTGCAAAGAATATAGAACTGAACTGAATATAGAAAACAGCAATTCTAACACAAATTAAACCCCAGAGACATGGTTTTAGCTTCACAGCTGAGCCAAAGAAGCCAGTTATTTAGTTTTGCTAACCTTGCTAATATTAGCTTTAAGCTTGTTGTCTGACAACATCTGATGAGTCATTTCTGTTATTTGAGTAATCCATTCACAATATTGTAATGAAGATGTGAAGACTGTTGTACAACTGGAATAGGAGGCCAAAAGTTTTTCCACCTTCAAGATGCATCAATAGAATGGATTCCCTAGTTTTTAAACCTAAAAATCTTACCTGAGGGAGAACTGCAGACATGTTTGAGTGGTTATTTATTTTCATTTTGTCCAGAGTTTCTTTTTAGTGTTGCTTTCTTTGGGGGGGGGGGTTAACAGATCCCTCCTGGCTGTAGAGCCAATGTGCTTTCTCGCTTCCCCAAAACCAGAGCGAAAAGAGCATTCACTTCTTGCTTGGGGCCTAAAATGCCATACAATCTGCACTTTTCAATCAACAGCACAGCAGCTCTGGCTTTTTGGGATCTCAAACGCAATGGACAGCATCAATACTGAAGAGGCAATGTGCTCTTGCTAATGGACCATGATGCTTGTTGCCCATCACAGCGGAAACTTGCTTAAAGGACTCCACAGCGCTTTTTTCCTTTTCTTTTTACTTGCATGTTCATGTATTTCATGCTCCAATAAGGAGATGGATCCAGCTTCCATATATTGACTGTGAAACCAATGAAACCAACCGTCTGAAGAAACTGCTTAGGATAAGATTTATTACGTCATTAAACATCAGTACGAGCCATACATTTTCAACGCCGGACAATGGGGCTGTATTTGGACAGCAAGCCCTAAATCAGCTTGCTGTTGTGTCCTGCTAATTCAGGAATGCAAAGTGTGTGACGCGTGAGGAAAGCCATGATTCAGTGCTCGGTTCGCAATGTTCATGTGAACAGCTCATATTTTATGTATTACAGCAGGGAGCGCTTGATCAATGGCTCCAACTTTAAAGCTCTATAGCATTTATCATTCTAAATTATTGACCTTTCCTTGAGTTTTGGAGGTGCATCCTATGACAGAGGTTATTTAGGTGAACATCTCTCTGATGCATACAGCTTAAAGACTAAAGAATGAAGCTAATTTTAACCCTTCAGGCAACAAACCATTATTTTGGTCCATACTCTGCCCCTTTAATTTTTAAAAAATAAAACATCACTGTAAAAGTCTGATGATAAGTCTGGGATCAATGAAATTTGAAGTGGGCATAGATTTGACTTTTCCTCTGGGGGTGGAACATTCCTTTTTGAGCCAATAGCTGAGTTAGACACACTGCTAGCAGAAGGTAAGATATATTTCACTTTTTAACATGTTTAAATTGATATAATTTTGTATAAAAATATCTGTGATGCACATGAATATATGAAGAAGCATATTTGATTGAGTAAAGACACTTTTTGTCTTTATTTATATACTAAAATTTTAGTTTTTCATTTGTTGCCTCAGGGCAACATTGTGCAGTAAGACCACTTTTGGTTTGTTGCCTCAGGGCAACAACATGCTACAAGAGTACTAAAATGCCAAGGTGTTTTATATTATGCATTAAGTTGAATGAGGAACAAACAAGTAATTCATACATTAGAAGAAGTTCTATTGCAACAACAACAACAATTTCAACAAGTCTTATTTCAACAAACATCATTGAAGAAGGGGATCTAGTATATTCCAGTCCCGTCTGGATGCCACAGCCCACTGGATGGTCATGGATGAAAAGAAAGGGAGATGCAACGTACCAAGATGCAAAGGTACACCTAAAGTTAAGTGCCAAAAATGTGACGTCCACCTGTATTTCACATGCACCAGCAACTGCTTCCTCAAGTTTCATACTGAATAATACAGGCTGTGCTTTGTAAAAAAGAGACACACCAATTCAATCAGTACCCCACAGACACACACATTCAGAAACACAAACACACAGTGCAGCTAATCTCTAACCCACAGATCCATAAATCATATGTGATTGATGTTTGTTGAAATAAAACTTGTTTAAATTGTTGTCGTTGTTGCAATAAAACTTCTTCTAATGTATTTATTGCTTACGTGTTCCTCCTTTCATTTATTATATATTCTAAAAAACCTTGGTGTTTTAGTACCCTTGTAGCATCTTGTTGCCCTGAGGCAACAAACTAAAATCTTTTAGAGGGGCTTGGGTGGGACACATTTTCTGATTTATATATTATCAAGGACCCCCAAGCTCCCAGAAACTAGGGTGAAATATTTTTTTCCTCTTAAAATAAAAATTCATGCCATAGAGGGCTAAAGACTAAAAAACATGGAATAACAGGCAAGTCAAAATTTGAATGGACAGGATACACCCACTGATTTTCTAAAAAAGTAATATCCATCCACATGTTTATTATGCTTATGTTATTAATATAACAAAAAAAAAATAATAATAAAAAAGACACAATGAATTGACTGTGCATCACTGAAACTGTTAATATGTCCTATATGAATAAAATATAGCAGTGCCATTATTGTCAAAAATAGTACATTGAAAACATGACTCCAGACATGGCTGAAGTGGAAACGTGTGTCAATTTTGTTATTTTACCTTCTTATTTAAGGCATAAGAAGGTGCTGTAGTTGCTGGTGCTGCCATGAATGTTGGTGTCTTGAGTATTTCAGAAACTCAGTGACCTCCAATTTGGCACTGACTCATGAAAACTGATACGTTTTTTGAAATCCAGAGCCAGCAAGTTCCTCCTCCACCTCATAGACTTAATATTACTCTGTTGAATGAAGGTGTATTGCTTCCTATTGAAAATCAAGATCATTGTTTATTTAATAGTGCCCTTTCATTCTCAGTGCCTTTAGCCTTTTTAATCATCAGCTCATATTAATGTAATATAAGTTGGGCTCTCTTGGGTTTTCAGAGCACTGTACTTCCTTTTAGGCTAGAACAGGTGCTTCAAGAGGGTCAGAGTCTCATGAACTGCACTGGGGTGAGCCTTGACTTTTAAGGAATCATCTAAATGATTGGTGTCAACTGACTTCTGAGGTCAGGAAGGTTGCTTTGGGCAGTCATTTTCAGATCCCCAGATGATCCATATCTCTTTGTGTGCAATAATAAATATGGGGTACCCTAAGGACCAGGTTGAGAACCACTACTTTAGGGAACCAGTAGTTTCTCTTTTCTATGGCATTGTTCCAAATAGTACCATTATTTTGAGACTCTGGCATCCTGGCTCCCATTTAGGGATGGCACCCTGCTTAAGTCTGATTAGAAAAATTGTGTTCTGACAGGTTCTGCATCTGTTCTGCTTTCTGCATGTAAAACATGATAAAACGTTCCAAAACAAACTAAATTTCACAAATGTTGGCAACATTTATCACACAATTCATATTTTATATTGTTCTTGTCTCTGTGTCTCTGTGTGACTGTACGTGCATATTTCCCTTAGTAAGCAATAAGCAATTTTCTCTGGGATCAATAAAGTTTTCTTATTCTGATTCTGATATTTTCTTTATCAGTAGTGATATTGTAGCTGGCTGCCAAATCATTCAACTTGTATACTTAAAAAATGCACCTGTATAGAAAGGTTTTTTTTATAAAATGTTGGTAGAACCATGCATATTTCTCTAACTATCTGTCTATGGGCACTTCAGTTGAGGATCAAGTAAAGCAAAGTAAAGTGGCCACTTATGGTCAGGGGTGAAGACACAACACCACAGCACACAGTGTGAACAATGTGAAATTCTTTCTTTGCATTTAACCCATTCAACAAATGAAGCAGTCGGCTGCCAGCAACGAGGGGCACTCAGGGATCAGTGTGTGGTACCTCAAGGGTACCTCAGTGATGACACTAGCATTACTGGGGTCAAAACTTCTTCAGAGATTTTTTGTGCTATATAAGCATAATTGATGTGTTCATACTGGTCGCTTGCTTTCATTTCCAGTACCTGAGAGAAGACTGTAGTTTGTGCTATTAGTTTGCTTACCATCTAATTTTAACCACCCAGTCAGACAGACATACAAGAGGCAGCCAAGAGTCTGCAGTGTTTATGGGTTGCCAGCTGTGAATACATTCTTGGCAGACTGACACACATTCCAAGAGCATGTCAAGCTTTTTTTGGTAAGGAGGAGATGATAACCTGATGAACTGCACAGAGTCTCAGTTTTGTGTGGAGGTTAAAAATGATATGCACCTATACATATTAGCGGTGTCACACGATAAAAAAAAAAAAATCGAATTAATGACAAGATCTCTGATTAATTAATCTATATTAATTGCACACATTTTTGCTGTAAAATATTTATACATTTAAATGAATTTTAAATTGAATTTTAAATGAATCAACATTACAGACTTTCAACGTCTATTTTATTTAATAACTGTTTAAGCAAGAAGAATGATAGCACCAAGTCCATCTATAAGGTGCAGTTTAAGACAGTGTACAAACAAGCATGTGCATCAGAAGTATTTTAATGTGGGGTTGTGCTGCACTCAGCGTCTTGTGTGTTTCACTCATAAGGCACCCCCTAATATAACAGCTTCGCTGTTCTGATGAAAAATGCTCCCTTTAAGTTTATAGAGTTCATAGTCAGTTTATAACACTGATAATGATAAGAAATATGTGAATAATATGCATAATTGAGAAAAAAAAATATGTAAATGAGAAGAGCCTAGATAGGTAGATCTTTAGAGGTGAATAGAGCCAGTTTACTTTCTTTAAAAAGAGAGTTCAAACACTTCAGTTGACTCACAGCTGTCGATTTGGCAAAACTGACTCAAGTGACTCACTGACCCGGATCAGTTTAGTGAGTGACTCAGAGGGAGCCAAATCATAAAAAGGATCCGAGTATTAAAGCTCTTGTAGGAACTTTCTTTAGCCAATCACAAAACCAGGAGCCATTGGCCAATAGGTTTCACAGGCAGAAACGGCCAATACCCCGCCCCCAAACTGCCAAAACCCGCCCCTTTCAAGCCGTGTGCGTAGAAATCTCACTCGAGCAAAAAAGGCGCTCATCGATAATCCACTCTGCGCGCGAGGACATTTAACACATCGAGAGGAAAAAAGACATTCGAGAGAGGAAAATTACAGTTTGCGTGCAATATTATCACAACCACGCATTTGATTCTTAATTTTGTGCTCTCGAATTTCACATTTGTGCTCGTGACTTTAAAATTTACGACAGCAAAATTTTTGCTGCAAGCCATTTTGCGCGCTCTAGTTTTGGCATTGATGTGACGCCGTAGGACAGTGCTGATGTTTCCTAGCTTCAGATAGCATTCTGCAAACTGCAGGAAAAAAGGCCTTTTAGAATCAAAAAACTTTATTGATCCTAGAGGAAACTGCTTTATGTAATGATGAACACAGACCACAGAGTAGCAAAATATACTCATATTAAAAGAGCTTTTAAGATATTAATCACCCTAAATCAAGTGACCCAAAATGCAAGATAGCGCAGATAAATCAGTGTCCAACGCAAGAAAGCATAGATAAACCAACGCAACTGCACATGCACAGAAGGGCACTGTAGCACATCTCATTTTAGGGCATTAATGACTTTTAATAAGTTGTTTGATGACATCATCACAGATGCAGCGAAAGAACAAAGACGTCCAACAATGAGCAACTTTAATAAAAGTTCTCTGTAACATTAGCCTTCGGCTTGTACTGCAGCCAAAGGTCTCACATCTTTAAAGATTAACACGCAGATAAGTGATCTGCTGTTTTCTCGTATCAGTCAGAGGCTTTTCTGTAAAGCTACTCCGAGTCCTCTGGTCTGGATGACTCCTCTTAGTGCTAGCATCACCCATGTTAGCTAGCGGATGCCGTTTCAGATGGCTGTGCATAATGCTAATACTTTTACTGAACTTTTTCACTGACTTATATGCGATGTGCGTCTGTCCCCTACTGCCTCTGCTGAGGTCAGACCTGCTCTGACTGAATTTTGATTGGTGCAGAAGCAAGGCTCCAAGGACCAGCAGGAACCATATTTTAAAACGTCATTATTAATTTTCTTTTTAAGGTTTTCATTTCCTGAGTGGTGGTACTTAGAGATCTAGTATGAAGTTACTCAAATTAGGTACGCATTTGCACTGTGAATACTGAAAACTGCCGCGCATTTGCGTACCACGTGTGTGTGTATGTAAAAACAAATTATTATGACACAGAAAATAATTTAAACTAAATAAATATACATCAGAATCAGAAACAGAATTGCATTTTTTGGGCAAGCGGGCAAGCATGTGAGCAAGCACAAGTGTATAAATTAACAATACAATATGATAAACAATCTAGATCTTATGTACAGAATATAAATCAATATAATTACTAAAATAAGAGGATAAACTGAAATTACATTTATGACAAATATTTGGCCTCCATACTATATGTATTTTTTAGTGTTTAAAGGCAGCCTTATACAGTATACCTAAGGCCCTAATATACAACACATACAAATGTCCATATTCATATTTTTTTTTTGTATTAGTCTTAAAGTGTGCTCTGTACTTGTGGAACTAATAAAGGTTTATCTTATCTCTCTCTCTTATCTTAAACTGACTGTATAAACTGTATAAGCTTCAAGGTAGCATAAATATATTTTTTAAATACAATATATTGTTCTCTGATTATGCATCTTATTCGTCTACTTCTTCTCAAAATGATCAGTGTTAGAAACTGACTGTATGAACCGGATAAAGTTAAAGGTAGCATAAATCGATAGACTGTGTCACATCCAGAAAGGAGGGCACAGGCACAGACTTTTATCTTTTAGTTTCTTTATTTAAGCACAAAAACATAGGAGGCATGAGGGCCCAAGCTTCAAACAAAGATATATATATACACACATACATATATATATATACACACATATACACACACACACACATATATATA
>JBBPCX010068434.1:0-12246 GCA_037974365.1 Hydrocynus forskahlii | reverse complement strand
TCGGCCATCTTTGTGTAGCGTCGCCACGGTAACGCGAAAAGCTTATAAAAGTAATACCACACCTCGCACTGATGAGCTGAACGATGTGATATATAGGTTGCCTGGGTGCGCACCACAGTTCGGGCCGCATTAAGTGCGATGGAAGAATAATAAATAAAGAAACCCAGGTGAATAACAATAAGGGACTTTCCCATTAAAATGAATGGAGCCTTCGGGGCAGTCCCTTAATAATATGTAGAACGTAAAGTATACAATCATCAGACATAATGTGTGTGCAGTATATTAAATAACAAATACAAAAAAAAGTGTCTGTATATTTGTTTGCCTATCAGTAGTCACACATGATTGTGCACATTCTCAGAAGGCTATAATACTATCAGCATGTAATATGTTAGCAAAGTAAGGCAATGTGAGCTAGTGTTTGATGTCAGCTTTCCCTCTGTTATATAATATGCTCAGTTAAACAATGTACTTCATGGAAGTCTTTTTCTGTGACCTAGTGCCATCAAAGTATTTCCCTTTCCTTACAAGAACTTCTTCATGTTTCATGATACTATCTGTACCAAGCATACAAGAATCCCTAAGAAGACACTTCCTCTTGCTAGTTAGAAGACAGTGTGGTGTATTGTATAACTACTGTAACACATTTAAGAATGCACAAGGAAATGGATATTACCAACAGTAGACCTGGTGTAATGCTATGTAACTGATGACACTGCCCAACTTTTTATTCTTTGGAAACACTCAGTTTTGATTGACAGATGTTTTACTTTAATACAGTGATGTGTACTCAACAGCTGCAGTAAGATTAAAACTGTCAAGAGTCATCAGAGTGTGTAAATAACTAACCTACATGACCTTACCAATTCAGGTCATTCACTATTACTCGTTACTTCCATTGCTCCATATCCTGGGTCAACTTTGAATCAATTGCCCTTTATTCACCTGAACCCTAATCTGTGGACAAGTTGGTGTTCTGTCTCTCACTGAACAAAGCTTTATGTATTGGTCTTCAGACAGTCTGATCACTTTTAGTCTGCCTGATCATAGTTTAGATACAAAAGCTACAGTTTCAGCAAAGTGTTTTAGAGTACCATGCACAGTGCAGTGCCGACCTTACAAATCTCCAGTTTAGCAATGATTTGATGTTGAGAACTATTTAACTTCTGACATCTTCACTTAATTCTCAAGCTGCATTTCCCACAATGCTACTCAGAATATGTTTTGCTGAATACCTGAAACCCAATGGCTGCAGTTTCAATAACTGACATGAATGTCTCATGTGACATGAATGTCTGATGTGTCAACTCCACCTGTGTGTCAAATGAGCACTTGCTTCGGTGGAATGGATAAGACTCAAGGAAATGTTTAATTATAATATATAGATATATATTATAATTAATGATCAATTATTTGCACAATTCATATTTATTGCTGTCAACCTCTGTTCTGCATTTTTACACACCTAGTGACTCTGCTGCTAGAATACAGTATCTGTCATATTATTATTTTCATTCGAACATCAACATGGTGCTGGTGGAACAATGTTTCATTTCACTGTGTACTGTGTCTATAGCTGAAGTGACAATAAACCTACTTGACTTGAGGTGATGTGTTTGTGTCTGTGTTTGTGTGTGTGTGGGGGTATGTACTGTATCATGCACAGTGCAGTGCCGACCTTACAAATCTCCAGTTTAGCAATGATTTGATATTGAGAACTATTTAACTTGAGGTTAAATCATGTAGATGAATGCAGCTGGCAGTAATTTTAAACAATGGGGGGTGTCGTTAGGACATTTTACTTCCCAATATTCAAGCTCACACAATCCAGTCTCCTTTGAATCCTGCAACATCATGCAGGTTTATAGATGCTACAGATGATGTTCACGATTTCTTGATGTTTATTCTTCTAAACATAAGATAAGTTCAGATAAACCTTTATTCAATTTGCATTGCTGCGGCAGAAAGTGGACAGAACTAAGCTAAGAGCAGCAAAGCTATACAACACAAAATAACACAAGGTACACTAATACAAAAAATATGCCTGCAAGACATGCCTGCATGAATAGCAGCACTCTCAAGTAGAGTTTGGCAGATAGTTCAGATAGCTTACAGGATAACAACCTCTTCTACTAAGATAGACAATAAAGGGTTTTTCACACAGCAAGTGACAATTCACTCCCTGGTGTGACTGTCTCTCCCTGCTCCCTGTATGGAAGATCAGAACTCAGAAATCTGTACATTAGGCAGACAGTGTCTGGCATGGTTACCATGGCGACTGCAACATTACTTCACAGTTACATCACAGTTAGCAATCATCCAGCATAGATTGTGGCACTATTAAAAACTCAAGTATAACAAAAACACACAAGTGAGTCTGCATCTCCAGCATCACTTTGCTGGTTTGTCTGCCTCTCATAGGCTTTAAAAGAACTGCTACACAGCCAGTGGCACATTCCCTCATGCTCAAAATCTCAAGGATCAAAATCACAACCTTCAGATAAAGGCACTGATGTGCGACTTACTGCACTAACGAGGCAGTAACCTTAGGAACAGTAAACTAGGCTACTACACAAAGAAATGTAGCAGTCCACATAAAGCACTGTGCATTTCGCACTTGCACAAAAAGGAAGCTCCCATGCTGATGCACGCCACCTGGATGTAAATCAGGAAATTTTACCACTAGACCCTTTGGGACAAGTGACAAAGCAACTGCTGACCATCAACCTTTTAGCATAAAACAAAATTCCTGTTAAGCAATGGTCACACAGTCAAAGCCCTGTGCTTTTTAGGAGGTACATGCATCACTGAGCTAATCATACTGAAATGAATAGACACTAAAGCTCATGAAACACTCCAGGTACTATCATGTCCGATGCAAGAGTCTTATTAAAGAGAGGTTCACTTTCCAAAGTGTTGATGATGATAAAAATCCAGGCAAGGATGAAATAACAGGTTTTAAGAAATATTTTCTGAAGGATTTACGGAAAACTGCAGTACAGTTCATAGAATATGTTACATATTTATTACGGATTTGACTGTCCTTGTTTATGTAGAGATACCACAAGTATTATAAATTGAGAGTGGGAAAGTGATTGGACACCCCAGTTAGCTTGGTTCTAATGTAATACAGTAAACCCCTGCTTATCACAGGGGTTACGTTCCAAGCGCACTCACGTATAGTGAAAAAACGTGATGTTATGATGTGGCAAAAAAAAAACATGGCCAAAATGCTTAATTTCATAGTGTAAACCTTAAACATACCCCCAAATATGCTCCCAAAACACTTTAATTTCATTTTAAACTCATTACCCTTAAAGAAAATGTAAAGGTGCTAGAATGTAATGAAGTTACCCCTGTATAGAATGTACTGTAATTCATGCATGTGCGTTTTCTTTGGTATGTGCTGTCATTTTCTTTGGTGTAGCAGGTAAATACATTAATAAATGAATTTAATTTACAGTAATAAAAATACAGGGCTTTAAGAAGAACAAAATAAAAAACAGGAGAACACTCGAGCCTCTCCACGGGAGAAGTTCTGGACTGCGGTCGCCAGAGGTGCTTCAGAGGGCAGCAGCCAATCAGCAGCAAGGAGAAATTAATAACGTTCTCAGATTGGCTGCTTTCAAACCACCCGGCTCTGAGTACAAGTGACTGTGACTTCTAGGCCTTGTCCGGCACACCCCCTCATCTTCTTGCTGGTTGTTTATATTTGGGCAAGGCGCTGAGCAGTGAAGGTTCATTTCGTTCAGGTGTCTGATTGCCTTGCTAAATGCTGCGCCCAAACATAAACAGCCAGCATGAAGACGTGGGGCGTGGCGAACGAGGCCCAGGCATTACAAAAGCAAAAAAATTGTGGAGGATTTCTGTGGTTTCCACACATGTGCGGGGGTTTCCGCTAACAATTATTTATTCGGTTCTCAAAAAAAATTCACGAGAGACTGAAGCAGAGACTGCTGAACCGCAAATTAGCGGTGGTTTACTGTACAGCAATTCCTATAAAGAAGCTAACAAGGTTGTGCTCTGCAAAAAACCCCCAAAAAATAGATTTGATTCTGAAGCATGTCTTAAGGAAAAAAATGACTTGAAAATCACAGCTTGTCTATGGCAAACGCTTCCAGACAGTTTTACGGACCTGGAGTGGTAGTTTCAGTAGTGTGCCCTCTGTGTGCCATCTGTGAGCCATATAGATGGCTCATATGTTGATGAGAATTTTCTGAGGAAAGTTTTTCACAATTCATTTCCAAATCCACTCACCAGCTAGGTCTCCCCCAGTCAGAAAATACCACATGAACAACAATACCTAGTCATGTGAAGCCAACCACTACATCTTTTCTGTAATTGCAAATACTTGTCATAACAGAGCCATTGTACAGTATTGACTGTAAGTTTAGGGTTGAGTGACAGCAGTCTTATGAACAATAGGCACATGAGATTAATGTGCAATTATTTATGTATAGCTGCAATAAAACTAGTTCTTGTTCTTACTCTCCATGGACTTTCTAATTTCCTTGTTTCTTAGGTGTGTCTGGGTAGGTCCTGTAAAGACAGGTCTTAAACAAAGCTATATTGTTTTGATTCAGTCTCTGCTAAATGAAAGTGTTATCTTGCCATTTACTGTAAGAAACAGGACTTTCATTTCCTTATTTGACCATAGGCTTCTTACTCAGAGGCAGCCGCTGTTTCTGCCCACCTATCATGTAACCTTTTTTTTTTTAACAAAGCGGCCTTCTGATCAGGTTCATTTCAGCGTAAAGTTTACCACATCTTGTGAGGTCAGTAAATATGTACTTTGGCCAGTGCTGGACCATTTGCCCGGTGGGGCAAAACTTTATAATTTAATTATTCCTAACAACATGTGGGAGAACAATCTAGAATACTGCCAGTGGTCAGAACATTGTCAACAGAGAACACGTTCTAGAACAGCATGAACAGAGGGAACATTAAATAACAGTGAACGGGGAGAACATTCTAGAATAGGATGGATGGGGAGAACATTCCAGAATATTGTGAATGATGAGAACATTATACAACATTGCGAACATGAAAGACATTATAAGAATGGGGAGGACATCCTAGAACAGTGTGAAAAATGAAGAACATATTTAAATGATCTAAAGTATGTTTAATTAAAAACACTGTCAGTCAAAATGAACATAAAAGGTCTTACTACAAAATGTAGTTTCTTTGAAAAGAGAACATTGGCTGTAATCATTACAGAAGTAACATTTCTGTTTATAAGACAGAAACCGATGTGATGTAATGTGCACTGAGAAGGAACTGTTTTCTGCTTCTCTAGCATTACTTTCCAAGAAGAAATCTGCATCATTGCTGTGTTTCCTGTACAGACTATGTAGGATACAGTCTGCTATTTAGGCTATGCTGATGCTTTGCTGTCTTTTCATTTATGAGCAGTAAATGTGACAATGTAGGTTAATGACTAAACAAATGAAGTGACTTATACAGTTTTTTGTCCCAGTCCAGCCCTGACTTTGGCTGACTTTATAATTTAATTATTCCTAACAACATGTGGGAGAACAATCTAGAATCTTGCCAGTGGTCAGAACATTCTCAAATAGTGAACGGAGAACACGTTCTAGAACAGCATGAACAGAGGGAACATTAAATAACAGTGAACAGGGAGAACATTCTAGAATAGGATGAATGGGGAGAACATTCCAGAAAATTGTGAATGATGAGAACATTATAAAACATTGCAAACATGAAAGACATTATAAGAATGGAGAGGACATCCTAGAACAGTGTGAAAAATGGAGAACATATTTAAATGATATGACTGAGGAAAACATTTGAGAACAGTGCAAATGGGGAGATCATACAAAACAGTATGAATGGTAAGGGCATGGTAGATAGTGTGAATGAGAAAACATTCTAGAACAGTGTAAATGATCTTAGAATATTCTGGGTGAATTCAGGAAAACAGTCCAAAACAGTGTGAATGGGGGTACATGAATCCACAATTGTGCAAAGGGAGAAGAACAGTCCAGAAAAATTTGAACAGAGGCAAACATTCTATAATCTTGAACAGTGGTGCCCAAACTCTCACTACAGTGAGTTAAACCAGATGTGTTTGTGCAGGGAAATCAGCAAACGGTGCTGGACACCAGGCCTCCAGGACTGGATTTGGGCACCTCTTATCTAGATGGTATGAAACACCAAGTGATTATTTGAGTTTGACTGTATTTGTTGTGTTTGCACTCTCCGGTTTAAAGACTACATGCACATGTCTGTGTAGGAGAGGCTTGGTTGGAAATTGCTTGGTGGAGGTGCTGTAAGCTCTGACCAAAGGCCACATTCGGTATCCTGACTTTATGCGTAACACCACACGTGAAGTAATTTTTAAAAAGTGTGTTTAATTAAAAACATTGTCAGTCAAAATTAACATAAAAGGTCTTACTACAAAATGTAGTTTCTTTGAAAAGAGAACATTGGCTGTAATCATTACAGAAGTAACATTTCTGTTTATAAGACAGAAACCGATGTGATGTAATGTGCACTGAGAAGGAACTGTTTTCTGCTTCTCTAGCATTACTTTCCAAGAAGAAATCTGCATCATTGCTGTGTTTCCTGTACAGACTATGTAGGATACAGTCTGCTATTTAGGCTATGCTGATGCTTTGCTGTCTTTTCATTTATGAGCAGTAAATGTGACAATGACTAAACAAATGAAGTGACTTATACAGTATATCACTCCGAAATAAAGTGCCAATCTCAGGCCTTGATAAAACGTTCAGATGAACAAAGTGGTCCAAATGTTTTTACTGTCAGAAATGATAACAATTATAGGAAGAAGAAAAAATGTTCAGAACGTAATGTCTTAAAAAAAAAGAAAAACATGAATTTTTGAATAATTCCTCAATTCATCCATTTCTTTACATAATGTAAATGGCAGCTGAACGTGCGGTGCACCGGCCAGTGCACGTTCAGCCTGGTGGGCCGGTCTAGGCTCAAAATGCCCGGTCCGATTTTTTGTCCCAATCCAGCCCTGACTTTGGCTGACTTTATAATTTAATTATTCCTAACAACATGTGGGAGAACAATCTAAAATCCTGCCAGTGGTCAGAACATTCTCAAATAGTGAACAGAGAACACGTTCTAGAACAGCATGAACAGAGGGAATATTAAATAACAGTGAACGGGGAGAACATTCTAGAATAGGATGAATGGGGAGAACAATCCAGAAAATTGTGAATGATGAGAACATTATAAAACATTGTGAACATGAAAGACATTATAAGAATGGGGAGGACATCCTTGAACAGTGTGAAAAAAGGAGAACATATTTGAATGATATCACTGAGGAAAACATTTGAGAACAGTGCAAATGGGGAGATCATACAAAACAGTGTGAATGGTAAGGGCATGGTAGATAGTGTGAACTACAAAATGTAGTTTCTTTAATAAGAGAACATTGGCTGTGATCATTACAGATGCAACATTTCTGTTTATAAGACAGAAACCGATGTGATGTAATGTGCACTGAGAAGGAACTGTTTCTGCTTATCTAGCATTACTTTCCAAGAAGAAATCATTGCTGTATTTCCTGTACAGACTATGTACAGAACGTAAATGGTGTAAAAGGTGTTAAACAAATGAAAGCCATATGAGAGTTCCTTATGATAGGTATGACTGGTACGCAGAAGTTTAGGCACCCCTGATCAAATTACGTTTAGTGATTTCAAAGTGGGCGGCAAGGTTGCGCAGGGGTTAGCGCTTTTGCCTCACAGCAAGAAGGTCCAGGGTTCGACTACCGGGTTGGGCGCAGGGTCTTTCTGTGTGGAGTTTGCATGTTCTCCCCGTGACCGCGTGGGTTTCCTCCGGGAACTCTGGTTTCCTCCCACCGCCAAAAACTTGCGTACTTTGGGGATAGGCCAATTGAACACTCTAAATTGCCCCTTGGTGTGAATGTGAGTGTGAATGGTTGTCTGTGAGTGTGAATGGTTGTCTGTCTCTGTATGTGGCCCTGCGACGTGCTGGCGACTGTCCAGGGTGTACCCCGCCTTCGCCCATAGCAACTGGGATAGGCTCCAGTCCCCCCCGACCCCGAGTGTGGCATAAAGGGGTAGAAAATGGATGGATGGATTTCAAAGTGAAAATAAGTTAACATCCTCGCCACACTTTAAATGTACCATTACTTTTTTTATCTGTGCATTGAACAGATTGGTATAAAACATTAACGCATGCTCTCAAAAAAAATAAGGTTTCTGTAGGGGACTTATTTGCATGTAGAAAATAAATAAAACAGATTGGAAGTGTTCAAGTCTTTGCACATAACTGTAATCTGAGCATGCCTGTGTGGGTGTATGTTTCTGCACATGCATAAGGGTTCCTGAGACTCAATGCATCCATTACATTTTAAGTAGTTTTAAGCAGAAAATGTATTTAACAGAAACTTACTCTGAGTATATCAAATATGCATATTATTTGTCCTCTCTACTTCTGAGCACCTGCTGTGACTTCAACCCTCCTCATATCCATCCAAACTTACCCCAACCTTTTTCCTCAAGCAGCTACCCACATACACCTCAGCTGCCTTTCTCGTATGTATGTCTAAAATGTTTGAAGAAGACATTGCTAAGGAGATTAGACAGAACATCTGCACTAGAACACAAAATCTAAAATCTGTAAATCTGTCATTGGGATGGTTTGGATCCTGAGGAACAAAAAATGCAACTGGCTTCATGAAGAACATCCCTGCACATTTCACTGAAAATTAAAAGCAAGTCAATGAATGACAAAATGTTTAGTAACATATTGTTGAGGATTTTGTGTAACTTTAAATAAAAGTAATGGAAAATTACTCTCATTTAAAGTAAAAGTAGGAATGTTTTTTTTTTGACAAAGAAATCTCTCACACTGCTTTTAGATGGATTTGGCAGGCTAAATGTATGTGGGTGAAAATTGGCAGTGACCTTTTATGCTCACAAAGGCGCATTCATCTTAGACAAGAGTCATTTCATGAAGGCTATCCTGAGTGTTTTCAGTAAGCTCAAGATCAACTTCCTGGAAACTTTTTTCCCCACACAATTGTTCCATCTCAGAAGCTAAAAGAAAAGTGATGTTTTCAATTTCCTTTAAATGATGTACATCATTTCTGTCTGAATCCCACTCTGTACATGACATCAACACAACCTCATCTTTCAGGTTGCTTACTTTAAGCAATAGTTTAATGTAGATGAACTATTTTTAATGCACTCGTAAAAAATACTTGTATATATAGTTCGGGAAGACCTTTACATCACATGGAGGGTCTTCACATTAATAGTTTTCTTCAAAGAATCATCTCTTGGAAGTTTTGTAGGGAACCAAAAGTGGTTCTACTGCCTCAATCCATGGAACCTTTTCTGGGACCTTTTTTGTGAGAAGTGTGTAAATAATTTACACATCTGAATCAACTATCTAAGTTATTTTTTGCACGTGGGTGGTGTATGACAGGCACGTGCTGTGCTTCCCCTCATGGAAGATGAGAACAGATGGGGTTCCTATCCCAGGTGATGATGTCGTCACGCAGTGGTCCTGACAGCTTGGACTGTGGGTGAACTTCAGTGGAGCTCTCTGGAATGAGCTTTTGGCGGCCCTTCACAGACCAAGATGATGCTAGAGGTCTCAGATCAACTGCCCACTTGTCTGAGGTCCAGCTAACTCTCAGCACTCTCAGCCAGAAGAGACACCTGCAAAAATCCCCTTCAATAAAACACTGGGTTATCCTGGAGAAATTGCTGAAGGATGATAGCTCAGAATTGACTGCTCACGTTGTCCTGTTTTGATTAAATGCCGGGAAAGTCAGAGATTGTAAACGTGACTTTTCTCAAAGCTTCTCAAGTTTTAGTTTTTTTGGCAGGTTTTAGAATTGTAATGACAGCAGGAAACAATAAACCAAGAAGATTTTTCCCCCTTATTTTTTCACCAAATGTGAACATTTCATATTTGTTGTGTTATCTGGAGCAGCCAACTCTCTTATAGCCCTCTTGCAGGACACACTTTTCAAATGCAAACTGCTCATAAAAATAACTGATTATATCTGAGTCATAAATGTGGTGTTTTATATATATATATAATGAATTCAGCTGAATTCTGAAAAAAAAACAGACCATAGGAAGACTGTACAAAGTGGAAAGAGTTTATCTGAGATTTAAACTGATATTGACTTTGTTTATCAATCCTATTGTTGTTTGGCACTGTTTTATTCAAAGCATTTTTTTAATGCTGAACTAAACCAGTTCAATGGCTAATTGTTGCAGTCTGTCTATTAAACTGTAGCAAAGTGTCTAGAAATGCTAACTGGAAGGAAGGACACAGAAGAAAGAAATGAAAGAAAATATCACATTTTCAGATGTCAGTTGATCAAAACATGCATGTTTGGTGCATAAACATTTGTGAAAAAAGAAAATAAATACATAAAGAAAGAGTCCACAAGAGGAATAAAACCTATGCTTTACTCAATTCAAAGTACAAAAACATTTCTGTAGTCAAGAGTAAATTTTTTAATTTGTAATGGAGATACAAGGTTACTGAAGTGTAAATAGGAAAGACGTGGAATGATATATACTTCTTATATATATTACTTTTTAATAGCAAACTATAGCTATAAGATCTGAGCCTTCAGTCTGTGCCATAAATCACAAAACATGGCCAAAAAACAAACAAAAAATAATTGTTCCACTATGATGCTTATTTATGTTAGCATCCCCATTGAACTCTAGTAGTATTTTAGCAGCAAGCTAAGGGCATTGCATGCACACATTTTTTGGCTATTCTATTTTTGGACACTGGAAACTTGCAAAAGACATTTAGTGGTTTATTTGAACATTGTGAGAACCTAAAAAAGGAAATACCCTTTTCGAATCCAGGCATGTCTGCTTTCTCTGCTCATTGGTTGCATTTAAGATTGAAAAACCCACTAGGCTCCTGCAACTTTGTTGCAATTTTTGGGCTGAAAGATTACTGTGAGCAATGTGCAATCTGTCTTGGTGCATTATAATTGTCAATGCCTGCTGCTACCATACAACTGAGAACACTGCAATACGTTCTTGCTTATACAGTAAACCCCCACTTCTCGTGGGAGTTATGTTCCAATAGCACCCGCATATAGTGAAAAACCATGAATATGTGATGTGGTAAAAAAAAAAGCCTATTTTTATAGTGTAAACCCTAAATATGTCCCCAAATATGCTCCCAAAACACTTTAATTACATTTTATACTCAGCTTAATGCATTACACCTCCTGAGTACCGAAGAAAAAAGTGTCTCACAATTTCTTTTTTTGTGTGATTTTCTATCTATTTGGGCCTAAAAAATAACCTTACAATTTAAATTTCTTTGAATATATTTTTTATTTTAATTTCCCAGCACGTCCACTGTAGAGGACAACAGGATGATTTTCATGTGAAAATAGAACTGCATTTAGAAGATAAAAACAGTGATATTAACCCAAAAACAATTCAATTTGATCAAAACAATACAATTCTGTATCACTCTTCTGTTGCGTATTGCTTGCAAGGACAACGAAACATGTATTTTAGTTCAACAGTGAATTATAAGAACATCCTCTGAAGAGTTGAGATGGTCCTGGAGACATGTTTTCTTTTTGGTTACGCAGAGGAACATTTTGCATTTGCTGCACCTCATGTATGTCTTGCCATTGCAGTCCCTTGTTCCCAGCATGCAAACCCTGACACATCACTGGAAAGCCCAGGATGTCCTCTACAGAATACTATAGGGCTTGATGGGGTAAATCCAAATACTTAAGGAAGATACAGGTGAATAAAATGTCCATTATAAAGGACATAAGTGAATGGGCCAGGTCTCAGGAGGTTAAAGAAAATATAAAGGTAAACCCATATCCGTACTGTACTGTTTACACTGCACTACTGTTACAGTGCTAGAATGTAAAATACTACCCTCCGTATAGACTGTACTGTAATTCATGAATACGTGCTTTATTTGGTATGCGCTGTTGTTTTCTTTAGTATAAGCAGGGTAAATACAGTAATAAATGAATTTAATTTACTGTAATAAAAATACGAAGAACAAAACGAAAAACACGAGAACACTCGCGGACTGCTGATCCGCATTAAAGCGGTGGGCTACTGTATATATATATATATATATATATATATATACTAAAGTATACTATACAAATAGTACAAAAATACAGGGAGTGCAGAATTATTAGGCAAGTTGTATTTTTGAGGAATAATCTTATTATTGAACAACAACCATGTT
>JBBPCX010068433.1:0-12246 GCA_037974365.1 Hydrocynus forskahlii | reverse complement strand
AAAGAGGACCACGCTGCCCCGATTCTCCTCCCACAGCTCGTCCAGTCGCTTGCACAAAGCCGTCAGCTGATGAAAGAAAAACAAAAAAGAAATGCTGATGCCAAGTTTTTTTGACCCATGACTAAAGATACATTTGGCCTGCAAGCATGGCACCATTTAAGGTAAAGCTAAATTAACTAAATAAAATAGAAAACTAAAGAAAGAGTGCAATCTGTATGAAGTAAAGTAAAGTGGCCCATTATAGTCATGCATGAACACACCACAGCACAGCACAGCACACAGTGTGAACAATGTGGACTTCTTTCTCTGCATTAAACCCATTCACCAAGTGAAGCCGTTCACCGAGTGGTGCCGGGGAGCAGTGTGAGGGGACGGTACCTTACTCAAGGGAACCTCAGTGATGACACTAGCAGTGCTGGGAATCAAACCCACAACCTTCTGACTGCAGGGCCAACTCCCTAACCACTAGGCCACCAGCTGCCTCATGTATTCTATTAAAAGAACACAATCATATTGTACATCTTAGCAATGAAATGACAATTTTTTGTATTTAACATATTTTTAAGAATTTAGTGACCTGTTCTTCTACACATTAGAAGCATTGACTATTGCTTACTGAACTCTGAACAGCTGCTTCTACATAAAACAGATACAGGCATTGCACGGCTCACAAGCCACATCTGGTCCCTGGTCTGCTTCTGCCTGGACCACAGAAGGTTGAAGACAAACCACAAATCAAACTGGAAAACTGAGTAAATAATTCTAAAGTGGTTTATTTTGACAATGCCTGCCTTTCTACTCATTTACATATTTAGCTGATATTTTTTCTTGGTACCTGCCTATACATGTCAACTTGCGTAACTGAATGCAGTGCGTCACTGCGAAATGTGACATTGCTAACAGACAGATCAAAATGAGCGGTAAAAAAAAGAAAGTTTGATGCTGAGAGGCATTCAGCAGAACCTTAACTTCTACTTCTTCTAGGAGAGTTCTTTATGTAGGGAGTAGTGCAAGAAGATGGATAGTTCAAGAGAGGAGATTCTCTGTAAATAGAGGAATTCTCAGGAGGTTTTTGAAGACAGAGAGGATTCTGCTGCTATGGTAGCCTTTGGCAGCTCATTCCACCAGCCGAAACCACAAATGACAGGGTTTACCCTGTGTGTAGGGATGGCAGAGCCAGATGATGTTCCTTGCAGGAGCGGAAGGCATGAGTATGAACATAAGCCTGAATGATAGGATTAAGGCAGCTGAGTACAGATACAGATCTCACTCTGTAGGTAAGGGTTAGTGACTTTAATTAATTCGGGCAGCCATGGGCAGATCAATTAGCAGTAGGATGACATGCCACCTTTTGGGTTTCTTGTACCAGGAGTTGAATGACATACTAAGTCAGGTATGGCCTGATATCCTGATGTTGTATAAAACAAAACGATATGAATGCAATATGAAGGTGCAATGTGAGTGAAGTATTGCTGGTCATCAATCATGACACCCAGGTTTCTCACTACCTGAGGATTGAAGAGGCGATTTTTTATATTGGTATTGTGATGGATAGAAGGTTTGGCTTGAATAACCAGAATTTTCGTCTTGGTAAGATTTAGCTGTGGATGGTGATCATTTATTAATGTGGATAGAACTGGCTACTGACAGCTGCCCCTTTTTCAGTGAATAAGGTGGCAGAGATGTCTAGAGGTGTGACAGTGAGGAAAGATGAGGTCAAGTGCCTTGTTCGCTTTGTGGTCTTGAGGACTGCAAACTCAAAGGTCGAAAGAGCAAATCAGGAACATAAAATTAGCCGAGCTGGGATTATCAAGGTGAATATTCAGATCAACTAGGATGAATAGTGGACAGTCATAGTCAGAGATGGCAAACAGTAGCGTCTAGATCACCCACAAAGTTGCCCAAAAGTCCAAAATAGCCACTGCAAAGACTTTCACAAGGGCAGATACCAGGATAGCATTGTATTCAAAAAAGGCATAATTGTTAGGAGGAAGTCTCTGTTAAAATGTCCAGAATTAGTGGAAATGAGAATGTCTGTTCCATGAGAGGCATGGGAGAGTGCATAGTTGGTATAGTGCAGCTGGGGTAGCTGAGTTTTCTGACCATATCCATGTTTCAGTGAAAGCAAGCAGATCAGGGGATAGCTGGTTAGCATATACAGAAATAAAGTCAGCTCCACTGACTGTAGACTGACAGGTCCACAGCCCCAAATACAAATATGGAAGAGCAAATGCTGAATATTGTAGTGATCTCAGGTAGGTCAGTTTTCTCGGTCGTTTCGGATAGTGATACTATTTGTGGATACCAGTGACGTCAGGAATGTGGTGGAAGCACATTGCTTATTTAGAGTAATGGAAGTCCCCTGGTGAAGTAATGGGGTAACTTGCTGGTCTTTACCTGGTTAGGTCTTCATACGAGGAGGGCTGTACATGAGGGCTAACGCTTCAGCAACAGTGCTTGTTTGATATACAATGAGCTTAATTGGAAATGGCTGTTCACGTGTCAAGCAATCACTGAGTACACCCTTAAGAATGAGCATGATAAGCGAGGTGAGTTTCAGGGCTGGGGTTTCAGCCATATGTCCCGACTACTCTGAAACTGTGCAACAACCAGCCGATGCAAGGAATGATAAAAGTGAAATTAAAATTTAAAGCAACACTTACTTTCAACTGCACTCTCCACATGCCCTGTGACGTCGTCCTGATTATTGGAATGCAGTGTACATATTTATAGTGTCGTACGCCCTTCGGAATGAGCACGCCAAGCAAGTTGTAAGTATTTTTCCATGGAGGTTAGCTATTTCGTATGCAAAGAGTCTGCACTGGTCACACCAATTCTGAAGAAACCCACGCTGGACTCCACAGATGTCAACAACTACAGAGGGGTATCTCCTCTCTCAGTCCTTTCCAAAGTCCTGGAACATGCTGTTTATAGTATAAGAGATAAGATAAGGTAAGAAAGAACTTTATTTGTCCCGAGGGAAATTCTTTTGTAATAAACATGCTCAATGCAACCAACTCAACTTCTTTCTTTCTCAAAACAGATTTCAGAACCCCCACCAGCCCGGGTTCAAGGCTGCACACATTACTCTACTTGCCATCTCCGAAGATCTTCATGAAGCTAGATCAGCCTTCTGCTCTGATTCTTCTTCCTGCAGCCTTTGATACAGTCAACCATCAGATCATCCTGGCTACTCTCTCCAAACTTGGGATTTCACGCACAACCTAGCAGCGGTTTGCATACTACCTTGACGATCGGAGGTACCGGGTAGCATGGGAGCATGGGAAGTTCACCCACTGGTGTTCCACAGGGCTCGGTCCTTTATATACGGGTTCTCTTGGGGACGTAATAGCCTCACATAGTTTTTCCTACCATTTTTACACATATGACACTCATCTTATTCTCTCTTTACCCCACAATGATGATCAGGTCTCAACCCACATCTCAGACTGTCTGGCTGACATCACTTCTTGGATGATGGCCCACCACCTCAAGCAGAATCCCAACAAGACTTCTTTTTATCAAAGGATGTCCATCCCCAAGTCATAATCTCACCGTTTCTTTTGGGAACTCGGTTATTGTCATTCTCGTGGCAGGTTGACCACATCTCAAGGACACGCAGATACCTTCTTTACAACATCAGAAGAATCCGACCCTTTCTCACCACGGAAGCTGTGCAGTTACTTGTCCAGTCTCTGGTCATCTCCAAACTGGACTACTGCAACTCTCCACTGGCTGGACTTCCACTGAATGTGATGAGACCACTTCAGTTGATTCAGAATTCAGCGGCGAGGTTAGTCTTGTTTCGAAATTCTCACGTACCACACTTCTACTACGGAACCTTCACTGGCTCCCGTGGCCACCCGCATTAAGTTCAAGGAGCACCTTGGTGACTAACTAGGTCTCTTGTTATTGCTTACCAATTTCTTTATCCCTATATTAATTTTTTTTAAAGGTTTGGGTACTTACCCTCTTAACTCCATATTTTCCTTACTTATGCTTTAACCTCTGACTTTTCTTTGACAGGATCTGTTAAGGTGTGTAACTTAGTTGGCAGTAACGTGGCTGATTAGTTGCTGTTGCTTTAAGCATAGCTTTTCAGGTTTCAAGAATAGATGTGGACTATTTGAGCACTGACGTATGTCGCTCAGGATAAGAGAGTCTGCTAAAGAGGACAAAGGCCACAACTTGAGTTGTAAATTCAAGACTAAACACGCCACAAAATATAAGAACGTATCTGAAGAGGAGATAGTGAGGACTGCAGAGAGACAGTTAACAAAGCTACAAAAGCAGCTTGCTGGCAGAACACTTCTAGTCAGTGCCATGGCTAACCCTCTACAATTCCCTCAAAAAAGAATTTCCCACACCTGAAGAGACTAGCTCAGGAAATATTTGTTCTCTCTGGATCAACACAAAAATTTTAACAGACGTTCTCAGTAATGAAATTCAAGAAATCCAGATCATCTCAGTGATGACTGCTGTGCTGTGAATACAACACCAGGAATTATATATGACCTCAGTGCAACAGTAGCCAATCAGAGACATGAATCTTTCCACAAAATTGTGAAAGTTAAAGAAACAGTACCAGTGTTTATCAATGATTAAGCAGTATAATGTATCCAGGAATTACAGTAAAAATCAGGAATTATGTGCTTTGTGTTGCTATTGTGTAGATGTGTTCCATATACTTTGGTGAAAAAAATGTAAAATATAACATGTTTATTGCAGTGGAATAAAGTTTTACAGTGGAATAAAATTTTAACTAACAAAATGTGTTTGATCCTCCTCAAGTTGGTTTTCTTTGGTGGCTTCCCAAAAAAATAGCTGACAAACCCTGATGTAACAGATGCAAATGTGTACCTTCTACTGGCTTGACAGAACATGTAATAAGTCTAGCTATTTGCTCACAACACAGTCCCGGAAAGTCTTAGTCTCCTGTGCAAATTGTTTAATTGTTTCTCAGCGTGTGATATTAGAAAAAATACAAATAAACAAGAAAGCAGTTATAAAATATATAATAAAAAATATATATACAGTACTGTGTAAAAGTCTTAGGCACCTGCAAAAATAATATTTAAAACCTTTTTAGATGATTGATGTTTTTGGTGTTGATTTTGGCGTTTCTTTCCATAGTCATTAAACATACTCAATAAAACTAAAAATGCATAAATACGAAACTCATTCTACAGTAAAATCAGTGAGTTCTTGTGGAAGTCCAGTATTACTGTAGTTTCATCAGGAACCTGGTTTGACTCGTTCAGTCCTTCATTAAATTAAATCAGGAGCTGCTGATGGAGTTTCACAATCCAAACAACGGCTGGAGGAACCGAGGAGGAATCTGGAACCGAGCCTGTGTTCTCCTCACCAGCTCACACAGTATCAACTACTTTTACACACAGAACTAATCTGATACTTTTACTGCTTTCTTGTTTATTTGTATTTTTTCTAATATTAACTTTGCAGAAAGACACTATCACATGCTGAGAAAAATGGATTTAAACAATTTGAGACTTTTACACAGTACTGTAAGTGTGAAAAAGTAAAGCTGCCCCTTATAGTCACGCATGTTACAGTCACAGTGAGCACAACTCCTTCTGTCCTTTACTACGTGGTACAGCAGTATGATGCTTTAGCCATCAGGTAGATAGTTGCTTTGAGTTATTGTTGAGCACATTATGTAATATCTGAGCCACAATTTTTGGATGTAAATACATTTTCTTGTTTGCACTAAAACAAGTTGAGCTAACACTGGAAAGTTTGTTGTACTAAGATGCACAACTAGTAAAAACTTCATTGCATTCACTATTGATTTGGCAGATGTCCTTATCCAGAGCAACCTATAATCTTAATCTCATTATGGATGTAGCCAAATGTAGTGTTAGGAATCTTGCAGGAGGACTCTTATTGGTAAGGACCCAGCATAGCAAAGAATGACCCAATAGAAGATATGTGCTAAGTACAGCTGTTAACATGATGAAGACATGCCATGTAACTTTTGATATTTGTAGATTAAACAGTGAACAGATATATTTCAGATTTTCTGTTGCATTGATGCATTGTTGCATTCTGTCTTTGCAGGGAATTTACTGTTGGTGTTCAAAAAGAAACATTTTTAATCAAAAAAAGAAAAATATTTAATCAATATAATAATATTACATTGTTAAATCAAAAAAGACAGAAAACTGAGAAGTATAAAAAACAGAAGTATAAATGTTTTGACTGTTGATATGAACATGCGTATATACATGCGTTACGTGAGTGTATTGTCGCTGACGGAATATAACCTTGCCTCTACCAAAAAGGTAACTTTCCAGGTAACAGAAAGAAATTATCTTTGTGCCACTTCTATTGGTCCATTCGCAATGATATTATGCCATAGTGTAATCAGCAGTAGGCATTTTATATAAAAAACAAAGGGTTTGTTCCAATAGAGAAATTCGATATATTTTTAAGTTGATGTATAATATTTGTCATTATACATGACATTTTTGCCTGAAATGTCACTTCACAGCAGTGTGAATTAAATATTTTTGATGATGCGAACAACGGTGAACCTACTATGTTCATTGCTTAAAATTTGACTTGGCACATGCTGTCCTGTTAATGCAGTAAAGCGTTTTCACAGAAAATGGACCACATCCCATAATACACAGACAAGCTATTTCCCTCTGCAGGAAATGCTCCTAATGACATCCTATTTCTGTGGATGTTCTTCATCTAATGCACACCAGCTACCTTCGTTCAAAGATGTCCCACAAAACTGGGACTGTTTTTTGTAACACTTTACAATGGAAACTTTCTATAATTAAAGACTATCGTCATGCACTGTTTTCATTAGAGTCTGTCAGTGGGAGTGGACTACATATTTGGTATAAACAGTGATCATTGTTAGCGTCATTTGTGAAAAGCATGGACACTCAGACATGAGTGCAGGATTGCACACTCATCTTCAAGAGGTGTAGGTGAGCCAGTGGGTTTGTTTTAAACAGAAAGAAAAACATGAAGAGCAAATACTTGTGCTAGACCTCAGAACAGCACGAAACACAATGCGATCATGGTTTTATTCTGAAATGAAAGCAGTTGTATTGAAGTAAACTGAAGCATGGATTTTAATTGGTAGTTCATGCATGACTGTGCCACTCTGAAAAACAATATGTAATTAAATACTCATAAACGGTTTTCTAATAATGTGACAGCCCTTGTATAATGCATGTTTAAAGCATCATCCCTGCTGTCTCTGTATTTTAGAAGAAAAAATTCTGAGAAGTAAATAGGGAAAGGATCATTTTAGTGTAAAAAAGCAAACGGCGTTTTCATATGCATATTTTCTGAAATGATTGTATTTTTTATTGTTGATACATATGTTCTGACAATAAACGATACAATCAAGAATAAGTTATTTAATTGTGTTTATATATACAGTAACCCCCTGCTTTTTGTGGGGTACAGCTGACTGTGACGTCCGGGCCTCGTGCACCACGCCCCCTCGTCCTTGTGTCGCTTGTTTATGTTTGGGGCGGCGCTGAGCAGCAGAGGTTCATTCCGTTCAGGTGTCTGATTGCCTTGGTAACCACCGCGTGGCGCACGAGACCCGGACATCACAGTCAGCTGTACTCAGAGGCGGGATGAAATCTGCATAGACTGAAACCGCGACTGCTGATTTGCGTGAAAGTGGGGGGTTACTGTGTAACATAAAATGTTTTAAATATGTTTAGTATATGTTTAGTAGAGCCATCTTTTGTGACACCTATAATTCATTAAGGATAAGAATGTGGGCAGTTCAGGAGCATTTTCTTTACCCTGGCCTTGGCAGATTGGCAGTAGATTTTTCAGGTTGGGTCGGGCCAGGATTTTGACTGGTCGACTGTAAGACATTCATCTTTTTGTTTTGGAGTAACTTTAGTCTTGTGGTTGGGACCATTTTAGCTTCGGTTTCTCTGGATTTATTATTCTCTGGAATGATATTCTATGATGTACTGGTGATGTATTGAGGGTGCTTCTGTGCCTTTTACCCTATGACTGCTGGGACTGCTACTGCTACTCCTGGACTGCTACTCCTGCGCTACGCTGGTTACAGGGAAGCAGTTCAGATAATGGATGGAATAATACTTTTAACAAAAATCCATCACACATGTGAGGTCCTAAGGCAGGCTACATTTATGAGTATAGCAACCTTTATTTTAATAAACAAATCACTGAAATGAAACAAAATAACAAGGAACCTACAACAACTTGGGGTAAACTTTCACATGAAGAACACAGGACAGCTGACACATGGCCAGACTGAGGAACACTGTGAAACAAAGAGGCTACTTATTCACAAGACAAGACTAGAAACACCTGGGACAAGAGGGGTAACAAAGTAGACACAGGTAAGAACACTAAAAAGAAGATGGTACTAGAAGAAACAAGACCCCCAAACAACAACAAAAGGCCATGGCCAGGAACACATGGAAAATTAACAAGAAGGGACATTGGAAATAGACAAGGGCAAGTCAGGCCTACCACCTAGTCATACCGCCACCACCATTCTTTTTACTGAAGGTATGTTATTGCATAACAGGCACAATTAGTTTAGGAATTTGTGCTTTGAATTGAGGCCCAAAATTGTGACCTTGGTCTCATCTTAACAAAAATTTAAATTTTATTTGGCTTATTCTTGAAACTCTCCTGTTCAGGCCAGCTTTATATAGAAATTTAAACTGTACCTTTACTTAGTGTGGGTTAATTGATTAATAACTATTTTATTATACACACTTTAAAAAAACTGTTACATAGATCGTTCTATATGTGTAATGAAAACAAAAGATCAACGAAAGACATGTGAATCGCTGAACAGAGGTTTCTCAGCCAAGCCTACTTAAAGCAGTCTCCGAGGGGCCTTCTGGCAAGTCAAAGTGAATCTGCACTCATTTCAGCATCCCACATGTGTAAAATCCTCTCCTCCTTTGGCTGAACACTATTGGTCTCTTGAAAGAGAATGTGCAGAATAGAATGAGATACAAGAGAGGACTGTGGAAGCTCTTTATCCACTCTAGTCCCCCTGACCTTCATTTCAACAACACCACCCTCTCAGTCTCTACTCTCAATCTTGCTCCTTTCTTTTTCTTCATCCTGCAGTCTCCACTCACAAACGAGCACCTCCAACTGGTTCGCAGATACAAGTGCTTCCTTTTTTCTTGCTTCTGCAAGCCAGTGTTGCTAATTATTGCAACACATATCCCTTAGCCACAGCAGAGGAAGGAATATTAATCCCTTAAACCCTAAAGGCCTGCTTGTGTAGCCACAATAAAATCCTCACTCTCATAACTGCTTAATCTACATACTGATTTTGTTGTATGCATTTAGTAGTTACGTTAGAGGGTTAAAGGGCCCATATCCTTTATTTCCCTTGCCCATTTCCCACCGCTGTTCATCCCTTACCATTAAACAGACCGTTTATTGTGAATTTTAAACCTAGACAGCCAGATGTAAAAAACTCTTTTCTGATTGGCTACCCTGTATTGTGCCTTATTCAAAAAGTAGTCCAAGCTAAAAAACTCCTTATGACGTCTGCACAAATTGGACCTAAACTGCTCTAGATTGAGTTGGTGGATATATGCAAAGGCTTTTTTTGTGATGCCACAGCAACAATACATTTGATTTAGGCTGTTTTTAGAGCTGTTTTCTTTCATGAAATATGTGGGCTGGGGAGTGAATGATACATCATCATAGTTATCAAAGTGTATTACTTAAAAGGAACACTCTGTTTTCCATTATATAGTCCCTTTAAGATGAATGACTGAAAAATAAACCCATAATAATTAAATGCAAGATGTTAAAGTTTTTGTAGTTTTCTACTAGAGTCAAATATTGACTTTTTCATTCCATTCCCAGGTGATTATTATGGATTGCATGCATGATTTGGATTGTGTGTGAATAACATGGAGCAGTTGTAGCATACTGACACTTACAGTCAAGTCTTTACCTTTTGCTGTGGGGTTTGGTGCATGTGTAAGATTCTTTTAATTGATTTTTTAAAACTGATTCCACATTCTTGGAAAAGTGTATTTTTTCTCTTCCACATATTCTTCATAGCTCTGTTTGAAGCTTATATGTTAAGATGAATCATGGACAAGTGAGTGCTGGAATAGGGGTAGGGGATGCTATACCAAGGGATTTTTGTGAGTGTGTCTGTGTATTCAGGATGGGCCCCCATTCCCTACAGTGACAATGTCATAATGCATATCCTATGAAAATAAAGCACCCTGTCCTGCGTCAAACCTGCGCAAACACACGTATGCACAGACACACATGGACACGCATACATGCATACACACAGGCGAGGCAATAGCGGGGCTGCTGCTACGCAGGACACACAGAGCCAGCCCACTCCAGAGGGGTATTTAAGGGCGGCCCCTTCACTGTGTGCAGAAGTTTCTGATCTGCACTGGTTCAGCACAGCGTGTGGTCTCACTCTCTCCTCTCTACCATCCTGCTCTTCTCTGCCCACCAGCTGCACTCTCAGCTCAAGGTACTGCTTTAAGTTTCCTCTTTCCTTTTTGACCTTCTGTAGTGGGGGCATGTGTCCTATATTAAACTTCTGTGAGTAACATCTTATTTTGATACTTCGTCACGCAGGGAGCAGCAACAATGGCAGGGTTATTGCAGGGCCATTTAACCTCATTCAGATAATAATAACAATAATGGTTGGTATTTGTAATTCAAATGTTTAGGTTTATGCAAATACCCCTTCAGACTACACTGTTGCTCTTTTGGAGAATTTTAGCTGATATGTTTCTCCTTTCTTTCTTTTTCTTTTTTCTCTATGCTGCTCTATTAAGTTATTTTTCTGTAATGCGTAGATGATGGACAAGGCAGCAAAGAAACTGGTTCTTGGAGTTCATTACACAGAGCAATTACTGTCTCTTTATGTGGTGGACCGAAACAATATATATAATACAATAGAATATAATATGACAGTTTCTAATTGGCCAGTCAGTAAGTATATAGTTTGTAGCTCACCCTCAGCATGCACTGAAGTGCAGTTCAGTCAATCCACTTACTTAATATTTCATGACCTGGTATTAACGCTGTAGAAAATGAGTGTGCTTGTTATGTTTGCATTGACTGAATGTAGAAGTTGTAGCTGTGAAAAGCAGGCTGGCTTTATTATTTCTACCCCGTCCTTATCCTCATCCTCCCTGGTCTCTCTTCTGCCAGTTTCATCAGAAGCTGTCCTACAAAGCTACTGTCTACTATGCTTAACCTTTTCTTCTTATTTATCTACGGGTTGTGTTTTATATTGCTTGATAACTGCATTTAAGCTCCATTTTAGCTCCATTTTAGTGTCAGTAAATTATTAACAAATCTGTTTTGTGTGTGTGTGTATGTGTGTTAGCCATGAATGCTGGAATTTGTGTGTGTGTGCTGCTGGCGGCTATCTACAGCAGTGGGTGCCTTGCCCTCCCTACACACTTGCTGGACGAGGGGAAGTTGGATGGGGTAATAGCTGAACATATGCGACACACCCGTGCAGCGCCCCCTAATGGTCAGAGTGGCCTGCTCTCTAAAGCACAGGAAGAAGAGGTGGAGGAGGACCCTACCCACAAGCTGAATGAACTGCTGGCCAGACTTATTTCTAGAAAAGGTAGGATGCCTCACTCAGCGTCCTGCTTTTTCATTCACAAGCACCATCGTGACAAACAGCCTGAGAGTCCTACAGTCATACAGAATTAACAACGGCAGCCTACATGTGACCTTTTCACGCAACCACAGGCTGTATTTACATTTCATCTACATATTCACAGATATTCTGTAGCATTTGCTTTATCTATAAATGTTCGGATGATTGATAACAATGGATTTTTCTTCATACACGTGGCCCATAGCCATTTTCATCTATAAATACTGCTATTCTAGCTGCTGTTCTCTATTAATAATCTTTACACTTTTAAATGTGTTCTTTTCTACAGTTTGTAACAGCAGGATTTTCTCCCTTTCTCTCAGGTTCATATCGCAGGAGCCCCGCCAGCAGGTCCAGACCCCACAGTATAAAGGACAGAGATTACCTGGGCTGGATGGACTTTGGCCGGCGGAGCGCAGAGGAGTATGAGTACTCGTCATAATATCCAATCAACCAGTCATCTCCAATCAATCAACCAATCAGCCAACTTATGTGTACAGCGAGAGCCATCTTAGTCATGCTCCCCACCAGAAATCAAGTCTTATTTCCTATGTAAATGTATTTGTATAATGAAGATAATG
>JBBPCX010068432.1:0-7500 GCA_037974365.1 Hydrocynus forskahlii | reverse complement strand
ATCTTTTACACAATATAAGAAATAACTGGTAGTTTCAAATTTCAACCCAAACTATAAAAAATATGATTTTGCCGTGACAGTGTGAAACGAGTGGAATAATCTCACGATACCAATTAACTACATTTTTTAACACTAGCTCATACATAAACCTCTTTTAGCTGAACCACATTGTTCATGTTTAAATAAAGAATCCATATTTACTACGACTGATTACTTTTTTCATGTTTTAATAAGAATTTGAGAAATCACATATAAAACAACTGGAAATACTTAAAATAGCCCAAATACAAACTGCCACGCACACACACTGGCGACTGGCTCCACATCACGTTTCGCTGTGGGCGGTGCGGACTCAAGGCTAAAGCTGGCTAGTGCTGGGCCGTTAGCCTCCACACACCCACACGTTTACACATACACACACAAACACAATGAGATGTTTCTGCACAAAACACGTTCGAGCGCTTTGACTTTATTAGGTCAAATCATCCTACTGGTCCTCGTACAACGACGTCGCATGGAGTCGACCCGCTCAGCTAATTACAGGTTTAAAAAAACAGTAGTGAACAGTTAGGTACAGAATGTATATAAAAAAAAAACAAGAAAAGAGACAGGAAAAGTAAGATACACATAATTACCCTCCCCCCCCAGTGTGTATAAATTTGGTTAGATCAGGTCAGCTTGCAAGGAGATGGAGAAGAAAAAAAACAAACAAAAAAAATAGTGCGAAGAGAGGAGAGGAAGTTTCATTCCGGAAAGCAAAACAGTGGGAAGGAAAATAGAAAACAAAAGGAGCGACAGTTCTAGAAGAAACATACGCAGATGTCTTTATATATATATACAGAGAAAGTCACTGACCATCCAGTTCTCTCTCCACACACGAGCGAGTTTTGTTTCCGCTTCGGTCTAATTCACTGACTAATCAGGACCCCCACCCCCCAATCCGGCCCCCCGTCCGTGCGGGCCTGAGAGGACCAAGAGTCAACAGAAACTTCACCATGGTAAAGCAACAGCTCCACAAAAAAACATCACATTCACACTGGAAACCCGCACTGATCTGCCACGCTGGCGTATGCAGTTTTCCCTCCGCGGCTTTACGGTGTAACAGACTCGTTTATGTGGTTTCTGACACTGTAGGACACACTAACACAAACAAGTGAAGTTTATGGCTAACTGTGGCTATAAACTTTTACTAGGGGGCGTTCACATTGCAATATTTGTAGTGCTGCTTCTGGTGGGCGTGTCTTCTGGTTGCTAAGCGACAACAGCTTCATAGCTGTCAATCAGAAAGCTCTAGCACTCGCCCACTTTGGAAGTCTTATGTAGCAAGTGTGGAGCTGCTAGCAAAAACGAGAAACTTCAAAACAGCTGCTGTGTGTGAAGACGATGCTTATTTTGATCTATAAAAACGTCCAGTTCAGGGTAACTCGGCAAGTGTAACGGTCACTGAACGTCCGCCTCTGTTTTCATCTCATTGGTCAGCACAGAAACGAAAAATGTTTGAAGGCTCGGGGGCACCAGGAGGCTCAGACAAAATAACATGGAAGGGAACCATCACACAAAAAGCATCTATTATAACTGAACAATTAAAAAACGAACAAGTCAAGAGACGCAGGAGGGAAGTGTGAGGACAGTGCAGATTGTGTGAATGTGATATTTTTTTTTCATCAAACTTTTGCTTTAAGAGTCTCCACCCTCAAAAAAACACAACAAAATGTCACAAAATAAAAGATGAGAATGAAAACACATTGAAGTCACTGTGTGCTAAAGTCCAGGTTTATTTCCAGAGGCAGGCCCAGTTCATTCTCATGGTCAGTTGTTTGTCGTTGAAATGTCTAGAAAGGTCACTGTAGCAAACCTGAAGCCTTAGATGAGTTACATTTAAAAGTTGTTAGCATGTTGAGGAAAAAAATAGATAAACAAAAAAAATAAATTGCGTCACCAATGACAGGCATACAGCCACACCAGCCGTGTTACTGTCATCCTAAAAACTGTTCATGCCCTCTCACAACCGCTACAATCTAAAAAACACAAAAAAGGACAACAGACTGGAAATACCACACACATCTCTCTCTCTCGGTCTCTCTGTCTCTCTACCAGAAGTCTCGGCGGTGGTAGGCGTCTGGGTCGCAGTATTTGGTCACCACCACTCTGTTGGCAAACTTCCTTCCCGTTAACCCCTGCATGGCCTTCTGAGAGTCAAACACTGACATGAACTCCACGAAGATCTGCAGAACAGGGACAAGACAAGAGACTCACTTACAGCTTTACTCATAACTTAGAAAGTCAAACGAATCCAGCCTGCAGAGCTTGACGCAGCTGAAATGATACCGTGCAAAAGTCTTAGGCACCTATGCAAACTATTTAAAGCCATTTTTCTCAGTGTGTCTTTCTGTTAGCAACCTTAACATTAGAATAAATGCAAACACACCAGAAAGCAGAAAAAAATTTTCTATTTGTTTAAAAGTAGCTAATATTGTGTGAGCTGGTGAGGAGAACACGGGTTCAGTTCCAGATTCCTCCTCGGTTCCTCCAGCCGTTGTTTGGATTGTGAAACTCCATCAGCAGCTCCTGATTTAATTGAATGAAGGACTGATGGAGTCAAACCAGGTTTCTGATGAAACTACAGTAATACTGGACTTCACCAAGAAGTCCATGATATACTGAACATAACATCACTGTTTACTGTAGAATGCTATTTGTATTTTTAGTATTGCTGGGCAAAAATGTATTTTTTTAATCGCAATTAATTTACATTTACACAAAATTCAATAATTAATTCAAAAGTAGCGTATTGCGCACTTTTATGTTTAAAGTACTGCGATATAAACAAAAGTGCAATAACATTTGGTTTGCAAACACTTTAAACAAATAAGGAGCTTTTTAACATCAGTGTTCCCTTTAACACAGTTACAGTTAATGGTCGGGCGTCCCATTACTTTTGTCCATGCAGCACTTCAGGTCTCAGCTGGTTTTTGTGGGGGTCAGGCGTCCCATTGCTTTTGTTCATATAATATGTGGCATCTGACCCTGCGAAAACCTGAAAAAAGCCGAGACCTAGAGTGCTGTATGCTGCTCGTACCCCAAGCAAAAAAAAAAAACAAAAACAAAAAAACCCAAACTTTCAACATAAAAGGAAAAAAACCCTGTGTTAACACACGATAAAATAATTGTTAACGTGCCCAGCCCTAACTTTAAGTTTAGCGATACTAATGTGAAAAGATGCTCATGGCTCATCGAAACAGTTTGTAAATATTATTTTGGTGCCAAAGACTTTTGCACAATCACACCAGCACTATTAAGAGCTTCAGGAAGGGTGTGTGGCGTACCTTCCCGGTCCCCGGCACCTCCAGGCCGTCCACGGGCCGCGGGATCTCGATGCTCTTGACCTGTCCGTATTTACTGCACTCGTCTCTGACATCCTCCACGATCTCCTCGTACTCGTCATCGTCCACCAGCTCCTCGGGGGACACCATGTTCATCAGGCACAGGACCTCCGTGGGGATACCGCCCATCTGGTTCATAGAGCTGTTCATCAGGCCCGGGACCTGCAGCGTCACAGGCGTCTGGTTTATGCCAGTCTGAGCACAGGGAAAGAAGAAAGGGCTGTTACAGAGCAGGGCACTATGCAATACTTCATCCAGGCCAGGGGTGTGGAACTCTGGTCCTGGAGGTTCGTGGTCCAGCACGTTTTGGTGATTTCCTTGCTCAGAGAACCCTCAAACTGTGCTGGACACCAACCCTCCAGGACCGGAGCTCGAAACCCCTGATCTTGGCCAGGGGTTAATTAGAACCTACACCAATAAATAAACCACGGGTCCCCAACTCTGGTGCTGGAGGGTCGGTGTCCAGCACAGTTTAGTGGTTCTCCTCCTCAAACAGTTACTAAACCTGGGATTAACAGGTGATTTGAACCTATATTTGATCAATAAAATCACCACCCTGTGCTGGACACCGACCTTCCAGGACCAGACTTGCGCCCCCTGGCATAAACTTGGAGGACTGGCAACTTATTGTATCATTAATTCAATTTATTATCAGATATTCACCAATATGTCTGATTTTCCTGTGCAAAATGTTGGGCACCCTGTCAAAGGATGTATTTTATTGAACACATGTCTGCATGTTTTACCATTTATTTGCATCATTTAAAATATTTGAAAATAAAATAGATAGAAGTTATGGCAGGTTTTATATTTTGTATTTCCTATTATGTTAAAATCAGCAAATAAACAGACATTTTACTGGGAAAAAAAAGACATTCGAAAGTCAAATCAATGAATAGGATGCATGAATAAAACATGCAATTTAAATCTGCTTCTGTAAAAAACTTTTTGCCACAGTTTTGTGTGGCACTACTGTTTAGCTGGTGTAACTTTGTCCAAGCCGCCTGCCACAGCAAAAAAAACAAAACCACTGCATTATGTTCTCGTGCAGGAGAATGCACCACAAAAACATCTACAAGAGTTAATGATGCTCTTTGAAATGAGACACGCCGTCACTCATAAGAGTGACCTGCATATAAGTGTATCATGATGCTGCATAATTAATCACAGCAATGATAAATACTGACATATCACCTGCCCTTAAATCTCACACACACACACACACACACAGACACACACACACACACACACACACACCAGTGAAGTGTTCTTGGATCCAACGCTGGCTCTCTGGACCAGGAGTTTCTTGTCGCCCAGCTGCATGCCGTTGAGACCAGCGATGGCCTGAGATAAAGGGGCGGAGAGGTTACAGGAGTTATTGCAGCCACAAACACAGACACTCATCCAACAGAGTTTCAAACCTGGACCCTGAACCCAAATCCAGTCCTGATTTTTCCAATTACAGTAACCACCCACTTATATGGGATCAGCAGTTGCGATTTCAGTCTCAGGTGGATTTTTTCTGAGAACCAAACTAATAATTTTTCGCAAAATCCCCCGCAAATGCGCGGAAAAGGCAGATTTCCTCTGCATCTTTTTTTTGCTTTCTGCTGCCCAGAATTTCCCCCTTTGAGCATCTCCAGTGTTCTTGTGTTTTTCATTTTGTTCTTAAAGCCCTGTATTTTTATTACTGTAAATTCAATGAATTTATTACTGTATTTAACTGATTACGCCAATGAAAACTACAGCGCATACCAAAGAAAACACACGTGCATGAATTACAGTGCAGTCTACACAGGGGTAATATTGGTATTTACATTGAGCAATGCAGGAGTTCAGTGCAAACTGTTCAGTATGGATACTGGTTTACCTTTACATTTTCTTTAAGGCTAATGAGTTTCAAATGAAATTAAAGTGTTTTGGGAGCATATATGGGGGCATATTTAGGGTTTACACCAAGCCTATCCAAAGTCTGGCTTGATTTCATATGGCCCACAGCTTCAGTCTTATAATGTGTTATTTATGGCTCGCTAGCTTTGTCAGAATAAACAAATCATAAAACGTAAAAAATGTAATTCCTCTTTTCACCACACTGTGGCAGTACCATTCTTTTGCTATCTGGCTCTGCATGTGTGCCACAAACTCTACTCCACTCATTTCTGTGACTGCAAAGAATTAGCAAGGTATCTGTTCCTTGATCAATCTGAAATTGAGTGTTCTGAACTGTAACATCTGTTACTATTAACAGTGAAAAGCCTAAAGCACACTAATGAACTTGGACTTATGGCACTTACTTTATTAAACTCTTGAATAAGATTTGGTTATAACTGTTGATGTTATGTACCTGTAGATGTGACACAAAGTATTGCTTCCTGAAATATCTTGTAAAAGACAAGGGCAAAGTTCACTTGTTTTAAACTTAAACAATAACAGACCACTTTGCACTACTTATAACTCCTGTTTAAAATGTTCATAAGGCAAAGATATTGATCAAACTCATGGAAATTTAAGGTATTCTATACAGTTTGTTCAATGTTATCTGACTCTCCAGATACGAAAGTAAGGCAGAATTGTGTTTTCAGAGTTGTTTACGTCTGCCTGATTGGCTTATATTTGGTTACACTGCCATTTTAACGATAAAGGTAATCATGACAATGAAAATTGTTTTATAATGGTGTGTATTTTCATGTAACTTTTGTGGTTTAAAAAATGTCAGAAGGAACCACTGCCCCCCAGGCATCTTCACTGTATCAGATGCGGCCCTGTTTGCAAAAAGTTTGGACACCCCTGGTTTACACTATGAAAATAGGCATGTTAGGCTTTTTTTTACCACAACTCAACAACGCGGTTTTTCACTATACGCGGGTGCTCTTGGAAAATAACCCCCGTGAAAAGCAGGGGGTTACTGTACCTGCATTTAACTCAACAGTTATAGGGTGCAAACAACATTTTCTTCTATATGTTCTATATTATAACTATATTTAAGCAGGCTGTTTAGATTACTGGGCCTTTCACAATGATATATGTAAATGAGCTCTGTTCTGACTGGCTGCCTTTTACTGCGCCTCATTCAAAAACCAGTCCAGGCTGAAAAAAACGTCAGTGTAAACTACTGGAGGCTGAAATAAGAGGATATACATGCAAACGTGTTGGTTTTCATGACATCACAAAAACAATCAACTCAAACCAAGCTGTTTAAGTTTCCTCACATGGGCTGACTAGGGAAAGAATGGTGTGTTTAGAAATGCAGTTACATAACCTCATATGAACTTTAATATAATTCTAATATAATAGAACCCCTCTCTCGTTACCTGGTCGCTGATGTTGACGTCGACGTATTCACAGAAGGCATATCCTTTCGAGAGGCCAGTAGCGCTGTCCTTAACCAGGTTAAAAGCTTTAAGAGGACCGAACGACGTCAACAGCTCCTTCACCTAAAAAACAAACAAACAAACCTCTTTTAGAGACACTAGATTACACAAACAGATCCATTACAGCACATGTATGTATTGCTGTAAACCCATAAACATGCATAGGTTTTATGCATAGCCTTGCTCATATAAACAAAAAATCCTTGTTTTGCCTCAGCAAACTCTCTCATACACACACACACACACACGTAGACACATACACACACGTAGACACATACACACACGTATACATATACACACACGTATACATATACACACACGTATACATATACACACACTGTTGCAGCTATACGTATTACATTAACAGTAATTCATTTAAACTCAAACTAAAGGCCGTACACCTTTTTGATAACACTAACAGCGCACTGTTGCTACGCATTGCCGTGGGAACACACACCTGATCGTCGTTGAGGTAATTGGGCAAACCACCAATGAAAAGCTTATGAGCCGAATCGGGCACCACCGTGGACACGACACCTGGGTGAGAGAGAGAGAGAGAGAGAGAGACAGAGAGAGCGAGAGAGACAGAGAGAGAGAGCGAGAGAGACAGGGAGGGAGAGAGAGAGCGAGAGAGACAGGGAGGGAGAGAGAGAGCGAGAGAGAGGGAAGGAGAGAGAGAGCGCGAGACAGGGAGGGAGAGAGAGAGAGAGCGCGAGACAGGGAGGGAGAGAGAGAGAGAGCGCGAG
>JBBPCX010068431.1:0-12251 GCA_037974365.1 Hydrocynus forskahlii | reverse complement strand
CTGAAACTGGTCAGGTTCAGGGACTGGACTGGAAATGAGAGTCTCTGAAAGTCCTTCAGGAAGCCTGGAGAACTGTTTCCCAAGAACACATTAACATACAAGAAGATCTGGATCTCTGGAGGCAAAACATGAAGAAACGAGGGGCTCAAAACTTTTGCACAGTAGCTGTACACTATAAATCTTTTGAGTATGGAATTTTAAATCAACATGAGGTGTTTCTTATAAAATGGCCAGTACTTGTAGATGGGTTTGTTTAATAAAAAGGACGCAGATGTTCATGTGTGAAGATATGATGAGTGCATTGTCAGTCCATCAGAGCTTGAACTAATATATATTCTGCCCTCACTTTTCTAATTGTTTCTGCTCTCTCTCTCTCTCTCTCTCTCTCTCTCTCTCTCTCTCTCTCTCTCTCTCTCTCTGTCTCTCTCACTCTCTCTTTCTCTCTCTGTATTTCTCTTTGTCTCTTTCTCTCTCTCTGTCTGTTATCCTTCTCTCTCTCTCATTCTGAGGCCTGTAATTGAGTGTGTCCGCCCACCTCTCTGCAGCACAGAGACAGTAAAGGAAAGGGGCTTTGTTACACACACACACACACACACACACACACACACACACACACACACACACTACTGCAGTGCCTCCTCTCCATCACCACACAAAGAAGAGCCATAAAAAGACCGCTGCAGTGTGAGGGGGAGATGTGTCTAAGAGAAAAAAAGTGTGTGTGTGTGTGTGAATGCACACGTGTCATTATCTCTCTGTGTTGTCACAAATATACATGCACTGTATGATGAACGATATTACAAAACCGTTAAATGATTGTGCCTTCTGGAAAATGAGTGATAGGATTATGCCCACTATTAAGTTCACTATGAGTTTTTTGGGGGGATAACAGTGAGGTGAGCTAAATTTGTGTGTGTGTGTGTGTGTGTGTGTGTGTGTGTGTGTTTGTGTGTGTGTGGAGGGGGGCTTTGTGTTCTTGCTGAGTCATTTTGTCAGCAGTGCATTTTTCAGTACTCCTGCAGTCCTCTGATGTGTGTGTGTGTGTGTGTGTGTGTGTGTGTGTTGGTTTATGCATCGTCTGTGCTGTGTGTGTGTTTGTGTTCGTGTTTGTGTGTGTGTGTGTGTGTTGGTTTATGCATTGCCTGTGCTGTGTGTGTGTATTTGTGTGTGTGTGTGTTGATTTATGCATTGTCTGTGCTGTGTGTGTGTGTGAATTTGTGCGTGTGTGTGTGTGTTAGTTTATGTATTGTTTGTGCTGTGTGTGTGTGTGTTTGTGTGTGTGTGTGTTGGTTTAAGCATGGTCTGTGCTGTGTGTGTTGGTGTGTGTTTATTTGTGTTTGTGTGTGTGTGTTGGTTCATGCATTGTGTGTGTGTTTGTGTTTGTATGTGTGTTTATGTGTGTGTGTGTGTGTGTGTGTGTGTGAGGACCACATAAACCATATTCAGTTACTTTAAAGTGTGACCTTTCTAATACTAGGAGGGGTACCGTTTAACTTACACTTCAGTAAAGAATGCTGACACTTGACTTTTGTCGCCTACAATCTAATTATAGTTAAATACATTAAGTCAAAGCCAATTAAGTGACTCAGAGCTGTCAGTTTCTCAAAGCCGTTTGCTTTTTGGTTCTTCTTATGCTTGAATTTCATCACAATCCACAAATCAACCAGTGCAGCAACCCTGTCGATTATAATAAGATGTATTTTTTCTTGCATATATCAGTTTCTGGCACATTTTATTGTTGGGCATAGCCACAGTGAACTGAATATAATTATTTTGATCTGCTTTGGTGTGTTTGTGCCATGCTGTACAAAAGTCTTAGACCCCTATTCAAACTGTTTAACGTCATCAGCGTGTTATACAGTATCTTTCTGCCAACATAGGTAATATTAGAATAAATACAAGCAAACAAGAAAACAGTAAAAAGTATCAAAAGTATCAAGTTTTGTTTGCATAAAAGTCATTGATATTGTGTGAGCTGGTGAGGAGAACACAGGTTCGGTTCCAGATTCCTCCTCGGTTCCTCCAGCCATTGTTTAGTTTGTGAAATTCCATCAGCAGCTCCTGGTTTAAATTAAAGAGGACATATTATGCAAAACTCACTTTTTGCATCCTTTTGTATTTCCATTTGTGTCTCTACTGCTCATATAAACACTCCAAGCGCAAAAAAAAACACCCATCTGTTTTCTGTGAATCAATTGAAAGATTTTGGTGTCAGGAATCATATGCTCCTATGAGCCGTTTGGACAGCCCCCCCATTGTGACATCAGAATAAGGAAATTTGCATAGAACCGCCCCTCATTTTGTCTGCTCGTTTTACGAGCATGCATAAGACGCCGAGCCCAATGGCTACAGGCAAAGGCAAGTCACTCATGAAGTGTTGTGTTCATCTCGCTCTGGGTCCGACTCAGGATCCAACATATAGGGCTGATAGCGCCTGTTTTCTGTCATTTTCACGTGTGGTAAACGCGCAATGTAAGCATGGGATGGGTGGGGCGTGGCCAGCAACAGCTTATTTGCATAAAAGTGACAGAGCCCTTAAACAGCTCATTTTGAAAGAGACTGAAACTGTCAAGAATACAGCTGGTGAGATCTCTTTATGTGAGAGAGATTTTGTGCAAAGAACTTCATGAACATGTTTTGTAGCCCATAGACCTATCATAACTAAAGTGAGTTTAGCATAATATGTCCCCTTTAATGAAGGACTGATCGTGTCAAACCAGGTTTCTGATGAAACTACAGTAATACTGAACTTCACCATGAACACACTGATATACTGAATATAACATCACTATTTACTGTAGAATGGTATTTATATTTATCCTTTTTAGTTTTATTTAGTATATGAATGTAAAATACATTCATCTAAACTCATCTAACAGTATTTAAATGTTATTTTCACGGGGGCCATCACTTTTGCACAGTACTGTATTTGTGTGTGTGGGGTGTTACTATGGTTTCCTGACCCGCAGCTAATGAACATAAAATCTGAAGAGAACAGTGTTTTGTTCCTATATGCACGTGTGTGTGTGTCTGTGTGTTTGTATATGTGTGTCCATGTGTCCGTTTGTGTGTGTGTGTATTTGTCCGTGTGTGTGTAGATGTGTGTGTGTGTGTGTGCATGTGTGTAGATATGTGTGTTTGTGTGTGTGTGTGTGTGTGTGTGTGTGTAGATATGTGTGTGTGTGCCACTTTGTTTCTCCGGTGCACAGAAAGAATAATGGCTGTGTTCTGCAGCAGGAAATGGGGGATTGTGGTTTCTTTGCTAGACGGGTTTGTACCGTGACAGTGTGTCAGTTACGTTGTCTGTGCATGAATGTGTGTTTTTCGATTTGCATCTGCTGTAGCCGTCTGTGGTCGAGTTTATCTTCCAACAGCAGTTTAGTCTCACATGAACATGTTCTCTGTTTTATATGCAGATTTTTGAAAGCTTACACAGATATAGTTCATAAGTGTTTCCAGTGACTGTTGTTATGTATTAAAGCGCAATGGATTCCAAACAACAATGATTATGAGTTAGTAAACTACTAAATATCTGTTTGTCTATCTGTCTATCTGTTTATCTATTTGTCTGTCTGTCTGTCTATTTGTCTATCTGTCTATCTGTTTATCTGTCTGTCTATCGATCTGTCTGTCCATTAACCTATCCATCTGTACATCCATCCGTTCATCCATCCATCCAGCTATCTATGCATCCATCCATCTGTACATCCATCCATCCATCTGTACCTCCATCCATCCATCCATCCATCCGTCTGTACATCCATCCATTTGTACATCCAAACATCCACCCATCCATCCATCCGTCCATCCATCCATCTGTCTGTACATCCATCCATTTGTACATCTAAACATCCACCCATCCATCCATCCATCCATCCATGCATCTGTCTGTACATCGCTCCATCTGTACATCCCAACGTCCATCCATCCTCCTATCCACCCATCCATCCGTACATCCATCTACCCGTACATCCATCCATCCAGCCATCTGTATATCCATCCATCCATACATCCATCCATCTTTCTATCGGTACATCCATTAATCCATTAACCCACCCACCAACCATTTCTGTCTATCTATTGTATTTATATCCACCTCTCTTACTGACCACTGCATTTTGTGTACATAGTATAGTGTATTTATTGCAGAGTATTTTCAGAGTATTTTCTGAGTTTTTTTTGACTGTATATCGTATTTTATATTGTTCTTGTCTTTGTGTCTTTTTGAGTTTGTACAGTCGTAACATAAGCAGTTTCTTTCTGGATCAGTGAAGTTTTCTGATTCTAATTCCAGATTTTAGCGTGAGAGTATTTACATCTATAATAGCTGAAATTTTGCAACTAGACGGTTTTTACATCTGTCATTATAATCAAGAGAGCTAACAGAATAGTTGATTCCAGTTGTGGCATGCGCATCTGGAGTCAATTTCTGTTGTGTTTTAACATGAAGAAGCACCAAGAAGCTGCAGTGCCATTAAAGCATAACATTGTGAGCTTCGCGATGTGGGCAAAATATCAGTACTGTGAATGTTTTGCTACACACTGCAGTTGCAATGGCTTTCATAATATTAAAGGGCCCATATAATTACTTGTGTGGAAGTCTGTAACTATTATTTCAAATGGTACTCCATGCTGTCCATTTATAGACAATAAGCTACAATATCAAATCAAATCGCATTTTTGATGTCACAAACCAACACATTTAAATATATCTCCTTATTAGCCCCAATTCTCCAGCAGCTTTAATGGTTAAAAGTGAGACTTTTGTTGGATTACATGAAGACCTTGATTCATCTGAACACTCAGTTACTCACCTGGAGCTGTGATTAGTCAGCCTGTCAGAAACACTGTGATTGGTTTGAGGTCCATTTACTTATTGCTTTTGTGATATCAGTATTGCAGAGATTGAAATTGCGATAACAATTAACAAATGATATATTGTGCAACTTTAGTCAAGACATTACTGTTTTAACAATAACTGGTGGGCTTAGCAGTTCTAACAGACCACAACAGACTGGATAAAAAAATAATTTCAACCATAAAGAGAAACTGTTTAACAGTTAACTTATCCATTCATCCATCCATGAACTCATCCATCCATCCATGAACTCATCCATCCATCCATGAACTCATCCATCCATCCATGAACTCATCCATCCATCCATGAACTCATCCATCCATCCGTCCATCCATTTACGCATCCATTCATCCATCCTTTTACACATCCATCCATCCATCCATCCATTTACACATCCATCCGTCCATCCATTAACTCATCCTTCTATCTGTCCATCCATTAACTCATCAATCCATCCCTTATCATCCATTGCGATAACGATTAACAAACGATATATTGTGCAACTTCAGTCAAAACAATAACAAAACACTAACTGTTTTAACAATAAGTGGTGGGCTTAGCAGTTCTAACAGACCACAACAGACTGAACGGAGAATCATTTCAACCATGAAGAGAAACTGATCAAGAACACTCTGTCAGACATTTCCATAAAGTAAGAGAAACATCAGCATGTCTCTGATGTTTTACCGTTTGTAGAGCATTGGTGAACCTCCAGATCGAAAAGGTCAGGGTATATAAAAACAAAGCTGCTTACACAGTTCTGGGACAAAGTCTTATGGACTTTAGAGTAATGGAAAGAGGAAATGAGGAAGAAAAAGGAACTGTTCATAATCTGTAGCAAACCACCTCATCTGTGAAACAAGGTGGTGTTGGCATTAACACTGCCGGTCAAAAGTTTTCACACACTAAGATCTTCTACATTTGCACTTACTAAAAATACAGTCAATATTCATTGGCTACAAATACATTTACAGTATGTTTAACATTGGAATCTGTTATAAGTCTATTATGTTTTACTCACCACTGTTGACCCACAAAATGCCACCTAATACATTTATAATTATAATGTGTGGCCCAACAGTTGGGGGTTTTGAATCTGGGTCCTAGTCTTGTGTGTGTGTGTGTGTGTGTGTGGAGTTTGCAGGTTCTCCTCATAGTGGTGTGGGTTTCCTCCCACAGTCCAAAGACATGCGCGTCAGGTGAATTGGGGATTCTAAACTTGACCGTAGGTGTGAGTATGTGAGTGAAGTGTGTGTGTGTGTGTGTGTGTGTGTGAGTGAATGGTGTGTGTGTGTGTGTGTGTGTGTGAGTGAATGGTGTGTGTGTGTGTCCTGCATTGGGCTGCAGGGCTCCAGACAAAATAAAAACCTTAGGAGCCATTGGCTCCTAAACACAAAATGTTTGGAAGCCAAATTACTTTTTTAGGAGCCATAATCTCTGTCAAATGTGATATAAATAAAAAAATATTGTCACGGCACATTTTGTCTCCAGTCTTACCACATGTAAAAAAGCGTTAAAACAAAACAAGAAATCACGACATGGACTAAATTGTTGCCAAAGTAAAACACTATTTCTCATGTAGTTAATGTTTATTTTTCCTATATTTTAGAAAGCGCTATACAACAGGTTGACAGGCCGTTTGAATCGTTTTGAACAAAACTTAGTCTGTCAACACTGCTCTCGATAGAGCTGTGGTGGTCGCAAACGAATCGGTTCTTTGACTAAATTTGGGAAAACAAAGAGCCCTGGGCATAGACATAAAATATTATGAGACTGACCACAGACATAGCATATTACTAGACTGACCACTCACTGATTTGTGATTAGACATAGAAAGATAGAATGGAGATAGAATATTACTAGACTGACCGTAGACATAGAATATTACTAGACTGACCGTAGACATAGAATATTACTAGAGTTGATGACCAGCTGCATCATACGTCAACATCGCTGCCATATTGCAAGAGGCACTGCTGTGAAGTGAAGTAGTGGATAAAGATGCCTCATGCATGTTCTGCATGGAGCTGTATGCTCCAAACCAGATCCCGAGGGATTACATTTCATAGGTAAGGCTGAACAATTGCTTTGAATATATTTGGCCATTTTAAAATTCCATTTAATAAACCTTAACCTTAGCTAAGCTAGGCTAAGCTATCAAAGCTATGCATACCTGTGTTCAACGTTTTGGCTCAACGTAGGCAACTATTAAGATTGTTCTTAGCTCTTTAAACTCTGGAGGTTTCCTAAAGAAATTCACCTCAGTTCATAAATCTTAACCTTAGCTGTGCTAGCATAGCTATGCATCACCGTGTTCAAGACAACGTTTTGGCTAAACTTAAGCACTATAATATGGGATTTTATAATGGCCAAATATAATCAAAACAATTGTTCAACCTTACCAGGGTTTGTCATTTGGCACATTTTGAGAAAGCTAACAGATGCTGAACTGGCATCATATGGTCAAAGCTACCACTTGCTCACATTAAAACACAGTGGAGGTTTAATGCTTCCTTCTGAGGGGACAGTCAAGGTGGTCAAAGTAGCGGAGCGTGTTATCCGACAGTCAACATCAGGGAAAGCAGTCAGTGTATCTTTAATCGGTCAGTTTGTCCGGGCCACAGTTTGTAATTGACAACCATAATTTTAAGCTCTTGTCTTTAGTTGTGTCGATCTTCCAAGAACTAAGGCTGCACCACACTCCAAGACTAACACTGTTACAGAGTGGCAACACACAGAAAAACTGTAAGACAGTTCTGTTCCAAGGATTTTAGATCCAGTCCTGTATATATTTGAGCACTATAATACGGGATTTTACCCAGCCACTATAGTGATAACACAGTAACCACATAGTGTGTGAGAGAGAAAGGAATGGGTGAAATGTTTTCAGAAAGTATTTCTTAAGCCCATCTGTTTTGTCATGGAGTCTTATTGTGTTTTCCTCATAAAACCACGTCTACCTGTATTAATTTACATGCTTTCGCCACTCGCAGCACGGTGGACGCGCTGACATATCGTGTGAACTGGGAACACAGAATGCAGCGTCTAGCCTGTCTGTCTATGCGTTTGGGAGCCAAAGGAGCCGGATCTTCTTAGTGATCTGATCCAAATGACCCGACTCATTAAAAAAAGTCGAAAATCCCATCACTAATCACGTGATAGTGTAGTAGGAACGGCAGCCTCAGGTTGAGCGTGTCTGCCCATTATGAGATGTCACTTTTACTTTTATTTAAGTAAAAGTCTTGGTTTTGAGAGACGATCGCCACTGGCGACTGAAATGAAAAAAATAGTCACAAAATAAACAATCTAGTTGCACTGGCGATCATTTTAGTCGCCATCTGGAGCCCTGGGCTGGTGCCATACCCAGGATAGACTCCGGGCACCCGCAACCCTAGTAAGGATTAAGCGGTTACAGAAAATGAATGAATTATAATGTGGATCACCATATGAGTGTTAGATATTTAAGGAGCTATTAAGTGCTGAAACAGTAACGAGTGCATTTAAAGTTGAAGGACAGTCTAGAATTTGACTCTGCATCACCAACAACCAGTTAATAGGAGTCAGACCTGCACTGTTACAGATTCTCTCATCTTAGAAAGGAAACGGGGAGGAGAAGTATGAAAGGCAAAACAAACTGAAACGGAAAGAAACTTAAGATAATTTCAGAATGTGTTCATTAATCTTTTCATTTTTGGTCTCCTGAAATAGGCAATTGTATAAACATCTTTGATTACTGTATAGCTAAACTAATATAGGTTTGAATACCCTGACATTCTGCACTTTATCATTCTATCTATATATTCATTTAGAACTAAAATAATAATAATAATAAATACTAATAAAAAAAGATATTTATAATATCTAGTATTTCACGCTAGTAGCTAGTATTGATTTATCTATAGTATTAATACCCCAGTGTGTGTGTATATAGTATAGTGTATTTCATATTGAGTATTTGATTTGATTTATTTATATTTTATATTGTTCTTGTCTGTGTGTCTCTGTGCAGTTGTAACATTAGCAATTTCCTCCAGGATCAATAGTTTTCTGATTTTGATTCTCATTTCTAGCAGAGTGTGGGTGGTTCATATTAAAATCACTTGAGGTTTTATTTCTGCAATCTAACATTTGAAATATAAATCAAGTTGTGTATTTGACCTACAGTCAAACCAGGATGACACACACTTTCATTTGACATTGGTTGAAGCTTTTGGATTAACAGATAAGAGAATTTGGGATGATGTCATCTGTGTGTCATTGGAAACCACATGTATTGCACTTACATATTGTGATTAAAACCATATAAAAGTGTTAATTTCTTAAGAAAGTAATGAGTATTGTGTATAGATATGGATACATTTTACAAATACTCCCTGCCGGTCTTTACTAGTTGTGAAATGTTTAGCTGTAGAAAATCATGCACAACAGAAATCAAACACAAGTTAAAGTTCTTTTTAATTATTTAAGCATTTAAATTGCTTAATGACTTTGAATGTGATAGGACTGTTTTTGCTTTATCATTTTAAATTAAAGGTGAAAAATAAAGCTTGAAGTATGTCAAGAGAACGTGGCAAAATTATCCATTAAGTTCCATTACATTCCACAAGACATAGAATGAGCACCACTACATCTACACTCATTCTGAAAAAAACTCAGGGTTTTGTAATACATGCATTTCCTCTAAAAACTGTTTGACGGAATGGTCACTTTCACATTTTTGATTTTACAAAATCAAGAGTGTTTTACTATATTCACATGTGTTTCTTACAGTTATTAGAAAACTAGTCCATTAAATTCAGATTATTTGAGTGGTTTGAGGGCCAAGGTTTATTTTAGTTAACTTCATTTTGTATGTTCCACTTATTACAACCTCACCATGAATACTAGAAACAAAGGAAATCATTTGATCATTTAAAAGTTCGCTTTAAACCGCCAACAGTGAATGGTTCATTTCTGAGGACCAGAAGATAGACTGTAAAATCGTCATTCCAGGCCGTTCTGTGTCTGCTTCACTTTTTCTGCCTCCCATTAACATTGTAAATGACGAAGTGTGAGCATGTCAGCTTTAACAGCACAAGGTCAGGTTTTCTTGGCCATGCACAAAAGACAAGCAAGATGAATATTTATGAAAAGCCATTAATTTGACTTCCTCCTTGTCTTTTCTTTAAGAAGCGGAGGAGTGGTGGAAGAAGAACGAGTGTGGAAGAGAGAGAAGAGAGAGAAGTTGAACGAGAGAGAGATACAGTAGACATGGAGTCGTTACCAATGGAATTGGCCACGGTTGACGAGCTGGTGGACGCCTGCATCCAAGCTTTTGGTCAGTCTGTTCAATCATTGCTAGTTTTTTTAAAGTAAAGTGGCCCCTTATAGTCATGCGTAACACAGCACAGCACAGTGTGAAATTCTTTCTCTGTATTTAACCCATTCACCAAGTGAAGCAGGGGGCTACCACAAATGAGGGGTGCCAGGGAGCAGTGTGTGGGGACCTTGCTCAAGGGTACCTCAGTGGTGTCACTGTCGATCCCACAACCTTCCGATTGCCGGGGCAACTCCCTAACTGCTATGCCACCAACTGCCCTAATCTTTCCATTAAAAACAGCTATGTAGAATTCCATCATCTTTCTTTATTGATTAGTCATTTATTGTAAATTTGTTCATTTATCTTTTTATTTTTGGCCCCCAAAAATGGGGAAGTGTATATTTAAAAGTCTGTGATTGCTGTATAGCCAGATAGAGAAGTAAATGCCTTAGAATAAAAGCTGCACTTTATACTCGTATCCATTATGAGGATTACTGCTGATACTGCTGGTCTTCTTAAATTTTCTTTTTAACATTGTTATTTTTATTGTCTGTCTGAGTCCGTACTGAATGTTGGCAAAATTCCAACGCTAAATCGTTCACTAATATCTGGTGTAGTGCGTGTGTATCCAGATTTTCGATCAGTTAATCAGGAGTATTGATCAATTAAAATTTCGATTTTTGTGGTCGAGACTCTTCCATAATATATGAGGAGAGAGAGTGGTGGGGTGAGTCGCCTTGACAGTGTAAAAGGGAGAGAGAGTCTTGGAGCGAGTGTCGTGACGTCTGTGGTGGCTGCAAAGCAATAAACGCTGAGTAACAAATCAGTCCTGCAGAGCTAAAGATACAGTAGGCCCATAAACAGACTCCAAGACACTAAAGCTCAGGTCAGTTATATAAAAAAAAGACGTTTGTCAGTTTTTTGTGGTTTAATTAAAGATAATCAGCCTGTGAATGTGACTGTGTTGGCTTTTTCCCACCCGTTATAAGCCATCCTTAACCATAAATGTCTTGGTAAGAGACAGTGAGTTGATGCCCCCCTCTGTGGTTCAGCAATGAAGAGAGTTTGAAGAGTGCTGGATAAAGATTTTTATTTTTGGGCCTAAAACTAATGTTTGTGTGTCTCCAACCATTGGATTTATTTCAACCACGCGATCACATTTCACTTTTTCTCACAGAAATGCATCTAGTTTCATTTAAAATGCTGTGTGCTGGAATGTAGATAATAAAATAATAAAAAAGTGTTCGGTATTTCAAGCAGCGAGTTGGTGGTTCATAATAAAATCATTCTGCAATCTCAAACTTTTGAAATATACATTCATTCTACAATAAAACCAGGATCACTCACACCTTCATTTGACATTGGTTGATATTTTTGATTGGCAAATAAGATAATTTGAGATTATGTGTCATCTGTGTGTCATTGGAAACCGCATGTGTTGCATTTACATATTGCATATAAAAAGTGTTCATGTCATGTTTATGTCTTTAGAAAGTAGTGAGAATTGTGTATGAAAATGGTGCCCAGAGTTTTTTAAAGCATTTATATTTTCTCTGCCTGTTGTCTCGACTTGTTGTGAAATGTTTAGGTGTAGAAAACTAAACACAACAGAAATCAGATTTCAGTTGTATTCATTTTTTTTACCATTCTAATTGTCCTTTTTGAAACTATTTTAAGACTTTTTTTTTACTTTGTCACTTGAAACCATCTATTGCTCCTTCAGGCTGTCAAAGGGTACTAATTAATGCAAGATTTCTCTACTATGTTTGTGTTTTTGTCTAGACGACATGGGAAAATTAAAGGACTCATCTATAGTTCGGATGTTTCTGATGATGCACCCCTGGTACCTTCCTTCCACTGATCTGGCAAAGAAACTAATGCTCAAGTATCCTTTTAATATTTTTTAATAATGTAAGATAAGACAAGATAAGATAAACCTGTATTAGTCCCACAAGTGTTAAATTTGCATCGTTACGGCAGAAAGTGGACACAACAAAGTTAAGAGCAGCGAAAACAATAGAATAAAAACTATATAACAGTATAATATAAAAAGTAAACTATAAAAATGATACAAAAATATAAATATAGACATAT
>JBBPCX010068430.1:0-12253 GCA_037974365.1 Hydrocynus forskahlii | reverse complement strand
AACAAAAACATTCCTCTGAAACTAGTCAGGTTCAGGGACTGGACTGAAAATGAGAGTCTTTGAAAGTCCTTCAGGAAACCTGGAGAACTGTTGCTCAAGACTACGTTATGAATACAAGACTCTTTGGAAGCAAAATATGAAGAAAGACTTCTGCACAGTGCTTTTCATAAAAAAAAAAAGTTTAAAAGCTGTGAACTCTGGTGGAGGGGAGGTTGGTCCACAGAGCAGGACTTCTTTTGGGTAGCGAGACAGGAGGAGTTGGTCCTGTTGGACAAGCCTGACTTTGGGTTTAAGTAATCTGGATAAGGAAGAAATCCTGCTTCTGTGAAACCCCCCTCCAGAACTGCAGAAGCTCCGGAACCAGGGTGGTTCAGAAGCTTCAGAAGACTTACATCATCCATGATCATGATGATGATGTTTGGAGTGGACCCATTCTGGCTGCAGGTTGCAGGAAGGAGGCACGTGACCCAAAACAGGACTGGTGCACATTTAATTCTCTTCATTTTTCACTTCTTTCCTGATCCAGAACACGAACCTCTACACATCACGCACACACCATCACGAGCCTCTTGACTTGAGGAAGTGGAGCACGCGCTGTCAAAATAAAAAAACAAAAAAAACAAAATAAATACACTAGGACCTGATGATGGATTAAGTTTCCTGTATATTATAACAGAAGCGAAAAAAATATTATGAAAAAGACACTGTAGCAAAAAGTATCAATACAGACAGAAAATATAAATAAATTAAAAACTTACGTCACGTGGGAGGTCACGTGGCTCTCTATGTGTAACGTCACCGGCTGCAACCATGGCGGTGTGTGTGGCAGTGATAGCAAAAGAGGTAAACAGAAAATTACTCAGTTTTTTAAAATAATTATTTGTGTTTAAATGTGGTTTTAGCGTTCCAAAAATGTATAGGGACATATGTGTCAAATCCAGAGTCGTTCTAAAGTCCTGTCTTGTGTTTATAACCGGGTTTTTAAAAGTAGCGTCAGAGCTAATGTGCTAAATTCACTGTTTTTATTTCTTTAACTGTAACATTTGTTATTATGGCAGATATTTATAGAAAAAATATTATGGTGTATTTATGTCTTTTGGGTGTTATTTGGCTGGACTTTGCTCTGATGAGTTTCTCAGCAGTAAGAATATTCAGTTTATTTTTTCTGTCTTTCTTTTTATTGCCACTCATTCATATACAAGTGTTCACCTGGACCAATTTCTCCTTATACAGTCCAAAGTAGAGGAATACAATATGGGCTACATGTCAGTATTGTTATTTTACTGTTACAGACTGTGACTGTGATGCCTTTCAAGATATTAAAGGGCCCATCTAATCACTTTTTGGGAATTAAAAATGCTCAAAGTCTGGAAATGTCGTTTCAAATGGTGAACTTACTAGTTCATATTTAGAAAATTACTAACAAAAACAGCCCATTTTTAAATCACAGTTTTTGTGATGTCACAAAACCAAAACATTTATATAAGAGAACCCACAGATGGGACATTTTCATCATTACAGCATCAGTGTGGATGTATAATCAATGTGGCTGAGGGGCTGTTGTGGGCACTGCCCCCCCCCCAGAGACGAGCCGTGCCCATGCTGCGAAATGCTCTGTCTGTCCAATTAAAACTCCGGAGAAGAAAAAAAACGAGTGTCAACCTAATGCGTTAATTTTGACCAATTACTCATAGAAAAAATAATGTTCAAAAAATTAATGCTGATTAATCACACAACATGACTTTAACCCGGTCAGGGGGTGTTCTGTTGAAACATGCTACCCATTGAGATGTGCTCCCGTGCCCTTCTGCACATGTGCAGTTCCACAGTCATGAGATTCAGTGCCACGCTCATAAATCTGTGCTATCTTGTGTAGTCAGTACCTTGAGATCTGAATGACCGTGGAGGTTCATAGTAAGAAATAAGTTCACATAGGTATTTGGGTTCGAGTCCATTTAAGGCTTTAAATGTCATTAGTAGAATTTTGTAATCAATACGAAATTTGATTAAAAGCCAGTGAAGTCTTGATAACATTGGGCTAATGTTCTAGTGGGCAAATTTCCTGGTTCTAGTGAGGACTCTAGCTGTTGCATTCTGGACTAGTTGAAGCTTATTTAGATTTTTGTTGGAGCAGCCTGATAAGAGGCTGTTACAGTAATCGAGTCTAGAAGTAAAAAAGGGATGGGCTAATTTTTCAGCATCACGGAGAGTGCACTTCTTAACTTAGTAATATTTCGTAGATGAATGAAAGCTAATTTAGTGACAGTGCTTATATGTGTGTCAAATGAAAGATTGACACCGAGATTCTTTACAGTTGACGCTGGAGAGGCTGAGGAACCTGCAAGATCAAGCATTAGACCTGACAGAAATCACCACAAGCTGTAAAGACTCTTCACATTTAAATCAAAGAAAATTTATCAGATAATTCTCATCATTATCAGTTATAAACTGTATTAAATGTATAAACTTAAAGGGAGAACTATTATCTAACCCCCCCCCCACACACACACACACATTACAATGCTTCTGACACTCGTGCTTGCATGTACATTGTCTTAAACTGCACCTTATAGACAGACTTAGTTCCATCATTGTTCTTGTTGGAGCATTTTTTCCCTCAGCATATTAGGTCATATGTTTGATTGCTGTGACCATTACTGCACATTAACACTACAGAAACAGTTATTAAATAAATAGGGAGGTTGAAAGTCTGTAATGTTGATTATGCATTCACTCATATCCCAAATTTCATTAGATTTTTAAAATACTTTTACAGCAAAAATGTGTGCAATTTATTTTAGGCTAATTGGATGGATATATAGTTTTTGCCCACCCACACACGATGTTCTGGTCACACCTCTGGTGTGTTGTGTGTGTGTGTGTTTGTGGTCAGCAGCGAGTTGTAGAGTCTGACAGCAGCTGGATAGAAAAAGACCAAACCTATCAGATAATAAATATAATAACAGTAAGAGCTGAGTTTATACCCCACCCTGATACACTCAGTTCAGTCAAGACCCAATTCATTATTCTCACAGTATTTGAATGAAGATATATGATGACTCTCTTCAGTTGTAGTAACTAATGACTATTTTTTTCATTACTAATGAATCTTAAGCTGGTTTCATGCAGAAGTGACATGAATGTGTTGGACTGGGTTGTCAATTTGTACTGGTTTGACCCTATAAATGAAATATCATAATAATAGAATGCCTATTCTCCACAATGCAATTTTGTGGGGAATAGCAGTGATCTCGTGATTCTTCAATGCATTTTACAGCCCTAGTGCACTAATAACTATTCTTACAGAAGGGTTACTAGTATTTGCGGTATTTGGGGAATGCTTGTTGTAAGGCAGCAGGTCATAAATGTTTGACATTTGCATTTCTGTGACTGCCAACATGTAATATAAATAAATTATAGTATATTCAGATGTTTCTGCTGAGTTTATGTGGCAGGTTGGATAAGTCAAGACATGCACATGGTAAAAAAATTAAAAATTATGTAATGGTGGGAACTCTCTATAACGTCTTTTTAAGGATTCACAAATGTTTTTTTGGTTTCATGGCACATCACAACCACAATATGATCACAGAAATGCTGACTTCATGTAGAAGACTTATTACATCAAATCTATTCATTCTGCCTACAGGACATCATTTGAATTATTAGTATTATTACTAATCTGATTGTAATCCAAGCTAAATGTAATTCTGTTCACTTGTATTCATAGTTCATTATTAATAATAGTATTACAAGCTTTTCTTTTATTGTAACCTATTAATTTCTTTTAAAATATGAAGCGATGTTCAGTGTGGCTGTACCTGTAAGTTGTACTGAAATCACATCTGTGTGTATCTGTGATGTTCCTTCTGTAGAATTACCCCCTGTATATACGGAGTGTCCCCACACAGAGTGAACTGAAGTTCCACTACACGGTGCACACCTCCCTCGATGTTGTGGAGGAGAAGATTTCTACAGTGGGGAAAGCCATGGCTGAGCAAAGGGAGCTGTACTTGGGTCTGCTTTACCCAACAGAGGACTACAAAGTGTATCCTTTACACAGAACAATCAGTCTCAAGCAGCTGTTTGTCTTCTCTTTTCATTGGACTGCTCTCAGGTAGTTTATTTGAAAAATGCTATTTAATAGTATCAGAAAACATTGAAGTAGTTGCATTTTGCACATATGATAGAGCACACCACACAGATAACACTACATAAAAGCAAGAGCACCAAACAGTCTACACATCTGGCAGTGTAAGGAGTAGCTGTGGAGGAGATTAGGCCGGTCATGATTATTAATTTTACCTGACAGTTAACTCATGCAAGTAATTGCGACTAATGATTTGGTTTTTTATGCAACAACCAAGTGATCAAACCGACTGGTATCTTTAGCTAATAGTTGTACTTTTACATTCAGTTTAAAGATCCATGTTTCTGTAAAAAGCTTCTTTTGCAGCTTTTATTTACATTTATCTGCCTCAACCAAACTGCTGAAAGTGTACGCGCTAAACATTCTCCTTGTTGCAGTGTAAAACAGTGCAGCTGTGGAAAAAGACCGACTAACAATTATAACTAATTAATGTGCATAGTAATGCAGTGGAATGTACTTGGTAAACCATACAGTATACTATAAAGTGGTATAGACTCACTAACTACGTGATCCAATTTGCAGAAATTCACAGTTCCAACCAAAATTCATTTCCTAAAACAAAAATATACTTGAAGGAATAAATGCTGTTAAATGAAAGTCTAAAATGCTAGAGTTGATGTTCTTATTTGTTGTTTGGTGGTGATAACTGTAGAACACATCAGGCTGGGTTCTCAGATGGGACTGTGTAGTCCAGAAACCAAGCCATGAAGTGTGAAATGTTCCAGGAATAGATGGAAACAAGCCAGTATGTTAAAACGTTCATAACTGAAGAATCAGATATGGCTATGTGACAAACTCCAAAGTTAAGTTTGTGATTGTTGTAGACTCATCAAACACATCGCTGAGAGACAACGAAATAAGAAGTGTAAGCTGGAATTTTTTAATTGTCTTTCTTGAATGTCATGCAGAGTGCTCGTGATTACCACATCAGTGTAACATCATGTCTCACTGGTCTTTCTGTCCCTGCAGATGTTCAGAAAGTTGCACAATTCCTTCACAGATGTAATGTGTAACCCCTTCTACAACCCTGGTGATAAAATCCAGTCAAGGTAAGTATTGCTGGTCAAGTCATATGGACAAAAGTATTGGGATGCCTGATAATTACACCAACAGGGCCTTTGACAATGCATTCAAACACTTTAATATGGAGTTGGTCCATATTATTGCAGCTAGAGCAGCTTCCACTCCTCTTAGAAGGTTTTCCACCAGATTTTGGCGTTTCTGTGGGAATTTGTGCCCATTCATTCTGTAGAGCATTTATGAGGTCAGGCACTGATGTGGGACGAGAAGGCCAGTTGATTGGGCCAGTCAAGTTCTTCCACACCGAACACATCCAACCATGTCTTTATGGAGCTTGCTTTGTGCACCGGGGCACAGTCATGCTGGAATAGAAAAGGTCCTTCCCCAAAATTGTACTTCACTGGAAATACGGGTCGTAGACCAAACCCTGAAAAACAGGTGTCACAATACTTTTGTCCATATAGTGTATATTTCAGGGCTGCACAGTACACTCACTGGACACGTAATTAGGTACACATACCTTGTAAATGCACACATTGTCTATCATATAGATACACTTTAGTTCAACAATTGCAGATTGTATAATTTTCAAACCCCTGTACAGAGGTCTCCAGGACCAGGGTTGGAAACTGCTGCTATAATGTTAGTCGTATCGTAAACATGGTCAGTATGTTATTTGGTTTATTTCATGCAAGTCACTTGTGGGCTTCTGGCTGATTAACTAGGTAAACTAAACATTCTCTCCTTTCAGGGCCTTCGACAGCATGGTGTCAGCAATGATGGTGCAGTCCTCCTAAAGCTCTTCATTCTTTGTTGTAAATACAGCAGCCTTTATGTCCTTTCCTGCATGTGTGTGCTGAGCTGTACATGTTTGTATATTGTGCAAATTAAAGATATTTCCAAAACATTAAGAGAACTGATACTCGCTTATGGAATACAACCAAAAAAAAAAATTCATTTATTTATTTTTTTTCTCAATCAAATCCATTCAGTGACTTACGTTAAACAATAATCATGGAAGATACAAAAAAAAAAACAGAAACCAAAATACTGAATCTGGGTGGCACACCATCCTCCAATATGCTAGTCAGTTTTAAAGAAAGGACATCAATAAAAATACAAATAAAACAGTAACAGTTCATTTGTGTAAATGAAGTCTCTTCTCCTTTGGTGCAAGTTCAATCTTTAGGCTCAACATCTGACAAAATGAGAATCTACATACTAAAACTGTGCCATGAAAACGCGTTTCACAGAGTCCCATTAAAGGCCGGGCTGCCGTGACAGTCAGCACCTATAAGTGCTTAGGTGACCATACCAACAAAACAAAAAAAAAAATGGGGGGAAATGTTATCTTCTTTCTGTCAATAAGGAACATACCAAGGCTGGGTTCTTCCACCTCCCCTGAAACAAGACCAGTAAATATATTTTTTTTGCAAAAAAACCCAAAAAACATTTATATTTTTCCACTTCCTGTCCTTTTATGTATTAAAAATAAATGGTCAAGCCTTGACATTTCCAACCTCAGGATTAAAACAAGACTTTTACTCTGCTTTTAATACTGATATGTAAAGGAGATCCATTATGATTGGCTGCCCTGTATTGTGCCTCATTTAGAATACACTCCAGGCTGGAATAGTCCTTACAACTTAACATGTGTGGCTTTAATTGCCAGACGTGTGTTTTCGTGACATCACAACAACAAATTCAAAAATGGGCTGTTGCAACTTGGTATATTGTACTATGTTATACTACATAATGCCAACCTATTATTTTAACAAAAATAAGGAAAATTTGAGGGGGAAAAAAAGAACAAGTAGGTGTTGACCTTTTATGACCTCACTAGTTATTACTAGTGAGACATTGATATGGGAATAGTGGGCTGATATTTTTTCCATGTCGGAATCTGCTGATGCAGATACATAAACATCTATTAAATATAAAAGCTGACTAAATCCACCTGGATCACAGAGAAAGGTAACATTTAGTTCTGTAGGGTTACAAAGGCAATACAGTGAATAACGAATTTTGCTGCTTTGCTCTTCCGGATTACAATAACAGTTTGAAATATCAGCCTAACAGTTAAATAACAGTGCATCTCTAGTTATTACAGTGGGTTTTATGATAATACTAATAAGGAGCACAACAGAAGACGCTGATGTACAGAAGGAAGCACTGACCTGATGAAGCCACGAAATCTGCCGTTGTTGAACCTGGCGCCGCGGAAGCCTCTGCCTCTGAACCGGCCACCCCGCAGGAACCCCCTGTCTGTAGTGCTGATGCCTGGCATGTTGGTTCTTTTGGGTAACACCTGTGACCAAAAGCAGAACTTTTCCTTGGTGGTCCTGATAAAATTCAAGATCATGAAGTTTTCAGCTGGCACTATCTTGTCTACTGAGTGACATCTGGGTCAGCACCCAGCTACCTTAATCCCATCATTCAGCCTTATGTTCCTCCTCGCTCCCTCCGCTTCCCCAAGGTACATTGTTTGGCTCTGCCATCCCTACACAGGGTAAACCCAGTCCAGGCTAGTCTCATTCATGGTTCCCCGCTGGTGGAACGAGCTGCCTAAACCGACAAGAGCAGCAGAATCCCTCTCTATCTTCAAAAACCTCCTGAAGACTCATCTGTTCAGACAGCATCTCCTCTCTTAATCCATCTTCTTGCATTACTCTGACAATCACACAGAAATCTCTGGTTCTCTCAGACCTGAAACTTGATTGCTTCAGATTTGAAGTCGCTTTGGATAAATGCATCTGCCTCATGAATGTAACATAAAGTTCCACAGTTTATACTGAAGTTAATGACCAAGGCTTCTTTAAACTGGACCCTTTTCTGTTCTGCTTCTCCTAAAATGACACTGAATAAGCCTTTCACAGTATTCTCAGTTAACTAAACAGAAAGGAAGACCATTTATTTAGTTACTGCATTTTGAACTGTTGATTCTCTGATACATTTTTAGAAAATGACCTGCACTGCCATTACCCATCAGGTCTTGGGTACCATACACCCGGTTTTGTTCATCACAAAAGCTAACTCAGTACTACAAAAATCAGTATTATAGTGCAACACCAACACCCGCCAATGTACATCCAAGGTCCCAACACACCTGGAAGGCATTTCAACGAGCCGCATCTCTCAGTAATGCTTAATAAACTGAGCCCAAATGGTGGAGAGCAGTAAAGATGTTTTAAGCCCAGTGCTTAGGCTGAAGATATCTGGCTAGCTGAAATAGTTGAAATCCTCCTTTGTGATGCCCCCTTGACAGTGAAGATTAAAATTTAGTTACAAAAAGGTATATACATTAAAGTTGTCAAGAAAACTTTAAACATGCTTATCATGGCAGCATGAGAGTTTTGCCAGTAATAGCATAAGAATAAATTCAACTATTTACTAAAAGTACAAAAAAAAAAATTAAAAGTGTGAGCCACCCCTTTTTTTTACTTTTTAAATTTTGCTTTGAATCACCTTGTTGGTGCAAAAATATCTTGTTGGTCAAACTATCTTACCTTTGGCATAGTGAGCAGATTAAATGTTTTTTTTCTGTGACAGGCTGCAAAGAGCCTAAAGATACAAGGTGTCTAGATAAAGGAGTTCCAACCACTCAGCATTCAGCACCACCAGTATACTGATCACCGCCTGATCATCTGGAATCATCTGCAGCTGTTTCGTCACTGGTTCAGGCTTTAAAATGACTGTTACGCTTGAATGATTCATATGTAGGTCACTGTGTGGCTTAAACAAAAAACATTCCTCTGAAACTGGTCAGGTTCAGGGACTGGACTGAAAATCAGAGCCTTTTAAAGACTGTTCCTCAAGACCACATTAAAAATACGAAACCTGGATCTGGATCTTTGGAAGCAAAATCTAAAGAAATGAGAGGTGGCTCAAGACTTGTGCAGCCACTGTGTGGATTTCAATCATTTTATCTTATTGCTGGGGTGATAAACCTCATATCACCATATGACACCATATGAATTCAGTACTTTTCCCATCACTGGACTGACTTTAGATGTACTGATCGATGCCTCGTCACGGTCACACTTTGTGCTAGGAGTCTCCGGCAGGGAGGGTCATTTGTAGTGCACTGTTCGTCAATGAGATGACATCTGAGACCTCACAAAATGTTAAACCAAACCCTTTTTGTTTCCCTCTTCATAATTTCAAGATAAGCATTACTAACATGGGAGTAGTGTAATATTTTTCTGGCATGTGGTTTCAGGCTGTAACTGAAAAACACTGATGATTGGAGCTATAATGAGTCATTTTCAAAAAAATGTAAAAATATTTTCAAAGTAAGTGTCGGAGGTGAACAGCAGCACGACAAAAACGATATTTACTTCAGAAACACATATCCTAACCTTTAAAAGACCATATGACATTCAGTTCCCTCACCTTAATGACACGTCCTCTGAACAAGGTCTCGTCCAGACCCATGGCCGTCCTCACAGATTCTCTATCGGAGAACTCAATGTAGGCAAACCTGAGGGAGAGGGAGAGAACGAGGGCTTATAAAGTGTGTCCATGGCCCTAAATTGGATGAATGCAATTCGCCCTCACCCTTTGGGATGGCCGGTGAATTTGTCACACAGAATGGTGACCCTGTTAACGTGGCCGCAGCCGTTGAAGTGGATCTCCAGCTCGTCCGCGGTTGTGCCGTAATCCACCTGTCTCCACAGGACAAAACAAAACACTGTACGCTCTGAGAGCTCTCAACTCATTTGGGTACAATTAAGACAATGGAAAACACTGAACATTCAGTCTGAGTCACATCCACCCCCCTACACACCAAGAGCCCATTTACACGTGTTACCTTTCACAATTAGGCAATTAATTAACTCCGGACACACCAATCAAAAACATAGGCCTTTTTAGTTTACCTTTAAAAAAGGTAAAGCACTTTACCTACTATTTTTATTTTACTTGTTTCTTTATCTGGGTGTCTGTTTATTTAAAATCTACAGTTGTACTATAAAACCATTTGAAGAAAACCATTACCACAAAAACAGGAAAGTTATTAATAATAATTATAAAACAGAACCATTACTCAGAAACAAACTCCTAAACTAGACACATGCAGCAATGAAATCATTGTTATGTTTATAAACAAATATTATTATTAATATTTATTTATATTCAGTTTCCACCTGGTCACATACACTATATGGACAAAAGTGTTGGACAGACGTGTTTTTCAGGATTTGCACCAGGCCCCTAAATCTTGGAAAGCCTTCCAAGAAGCATGAAGGATGTTCTAGCTGCAAAGGGGGCATGGGGAGGAAGGGGCAATTCCTCACTAAAGTCAACATATTTGTACGCAATGACAAAGTTCCTGTTGGTGTAATGGTTAGGCGCCCCAATACTTGACCATATTGTGTAACTGTCTCTGTTTGATCTGAATTACATCACTGCTATCTCCAGCAATTTTGTGCAAGACCTAAAGGGACAAACACCATAGAGCTGTTTCCCCTAGCCCTGGATTACACAGTATTTTCCACTGAAAGAGAAAGACCGTCCAGGACTAGGCCTAATCCATGTCTGGGAAATCGGTCCCATGGGTCAGTTTTGCAGACAGGGATTAAGCCTAGTGTTGGACTACACTTTCCTTTTCAGTGGAAAATCTCTATTTACAGCACTGTGTAATCCAGGACCTGGCTTAATCCCTGTCTGGGAAACCGACCCTTTGTCTCATGATTACTTTCCACTACAATATACACTATATGTATACACAAAAGTATTGGGACACCCATTAATTTTGAAATTCAGGTGACCTCTTACTTCCAGTGAAGGGTAATCTTAATTCTTCAGCATACAAAGACATTTTGGACAATGCCATGCTTTCAACTTTGTGGACACAGAACTTTTTCTATTCCAGCATGACGGTGCCCAAAGTGCACAAAGCAAGGTCCATAAAGACATGGTTGTATGAGTTCAGTATGGAAGAACTTGACTGGCTGTTACAGCAGCAAACGAAGGTCCTACTGCATATTACAGTATAAGTATTGGAATGCAATGTAATTAAAGTCCCTGTTGGTTTTATGGTCAGGCGTCCCAATACTTTTGTCCAGTGAACTTCTGTTTGTGAGGACTGAGATAAATGAACAGATTAATCTTCACTCGACCAGCTGCATGTAAAAACACCTCCTGGAGTGTCTGAGTGATCAGACAACAGTTTCCATTGCATTTACATTTGGCCTTTTTGAGGTCCGTTAGAATCAGATGAGGTTGAGTGTGAAAAGAACAGGAGAATTCTGAAACAAAACATGAGGCCTTACGTTCCCCACAAAGACCGATCTGTTGTCAGCATCTATTCTCTCCTCATGGGTCATACTGTAGAAAAGCCCTGGACACACACACACACACACACACACACACACACACACACACACACACTTTAAAACTGATAGACAACAACTGCACACAACACACAGGTAACCAGGAGCCTCACAAAGCAAGTCAGTGTTCCTGACACTGTACCCAGGGATACCCTTCTCTCTTCAACCAGATTTACACACGTTTAATCCCCACATAAGATGACATGACATTAATGACAGACAGCCAGACTCAAGAAACTACAAGTGCAAATCAGTGCTTGCAAAAATAAGCTGTTTAAAAAGAATAGTAATAAAAAAAATCTAACAGATAAAAAATAGCAACTAATTACTTGATTAATCAAAATAGTTTAAAAAAATCACTAATCAAACACAATACCTTTATTTCATTTGCATGAGATTTTTAAACTATACACGAACTGAGAGCCCTTGCTTGCTTGCTTGCTTGTGTGCATGTGTGTGTGTGTGTGTGTATGTATATGTATGTGTATATACACACACATTTGTGTGTATACACTGTATATGAATGGTAACACAAACTTTTCATTCACTCATGGTTAGTGGTTGGCTGAAGCCATTTATTGTCAAACAACAGTGTTTACTCTTTTTAAAACAAACAACACAAACTACCCAAATGACCCTGATCAAAAGTTTACATACCCTGGTAATTTGACCTGACAACTTGACACAAACAGGTTTGAATGGCTATTAAAGGTAACCATCTTCACCTGTGATCTGTTTGCTTGTAATTAGT